>JAOXNQ010000003.1:2414266-2477746 GCA_028571165.1 Hypoxylon perforatum | reverse complement strand
CTCTTGGTGAATTCGTAGCTCTCATAGTCCGGAGCGACGTCGAAGGCTGGGAGAGCCTCGTCACCACGGACCAAGAAGGCTCCCTGGATGACCGAGTCGTTGGTCACGCCCGCGGCGATGCGCACGCGGATCAGGTGCTTGGGCCGGCTGAGCAGGTTCCATAGGAAACCAAAATATTCGCCGGGCACCGGCGTTGTGATGTCGGGCAGCGTGTACCGCATGCTGACGGGGAAGATGCGGACGTCGGCGGGCGTGGCCAGCAGCGCCGGCGACAGCGGCAGGATGCCCTTGCCGTTGGTCGTCGTCATCTCCGGGAACACGGCGACGACGCGGTGCGGGTTCTGCTCGACGAGGGCGCGCAGCGTGGTCAGGGTCGCGCCGGGTGGCGGACTAAGCGTCGGCGGCGAGAGCGCTAGCAGGATGGCGCCTAGTAGTGACACGCGCTGCACCTTGCGCGTGCCCGGGTACGAGATGGTGAAGATGGGGTCGAAGATGGCGGCCAGGTACAGCGCGTCGATGGGACTCGTGAACTGCGCCGCGATCACCGCCCGCGCGTTCGGGAACCGCGAGCTCGGCTGCTGCGACAACGATCCGCGCTTCACGCCGTCGAGCTGCAGATCCACCCACCATATGCCCGGGATCGCGAGGAGCGTCCATAGCAGGAGCTTGCGGCCGACCTGCGGGATTATGAAGGACGGGAGGTGGTCGAGCACGAGGAAGAAGATGGCGCTGTACGAAAGGAAGAAAGGTAGTCGGCAGATGAAGAGGGCGGAGCGCCAGAGCGTCGAGAAGGTTGACGCAGGTGTGGTTGACGGGAGGAAGGGCGAGATTCCGGATCCTAAAACATTAACTTATCAGATGGATGTTCTAACTCTACGACACCATAGGACTTGGGACAAGATTAGGTTTGGGTCTAATAGCTGAAGCTTACCCCTATCGCGAAACTGGCTATATTTTTCCATCGTTACAAAAAATGTGGTCGTGTGTGCACAGCTTCAACGGACTAAGCTAAGTATCTTAGACTTGTTGTCCGCCTCGCTGAAACTACCGATACATGAAGGTTGGAACAGTCGAGGATAGTCTATAATTAATTCCCCAGATGATGATGTAAGTTGGGACGTTGAGTATATCTAGGAAAGGAAAAGGCCAGCGTAGTAATATTTTAAAAAGTTGTTGGACCGGTCAAGTAGCTAGGAAGTAGCGATTTGAGTTGGCCTCCAATAGCGTTGAGCAGTTGCTCTGGCATGTGAAGGAAACCTAATCCCTTTCTTCCCCACGTATTGTGCCCTATTGCAGGGCCTACTGGGGCCTATTACAAGATCAGCTCGGTCCAAGTGCGCGCTGCTAAAGCTGATCTCGTCCCGCTGTGTCCCGCCGTTAGGACGACCCACAAGAAACTCCAATTCCCCAATTTCCAACGAGCCACGCGACGCCACAGCCAATTCCCGTTCCGATTTGGAGCTAGTACGAAGTACGAAGTAGCAGTGCCGTTGTTTTCTTTTTTACCCGTTGCCCTGCCAACGTCGCCAGGTCATCAAACGGTAGATGCACAAACTCACACTTGCACAATTCAACAACTCTTATCCGGTCCAATGCTATCAACGTCGCCAAAAGCTGCTTGATGGAAGAATAACCTACTACTCTAAGCCTGAGGTGTGCTCGGTTTGAACTCTATCTTGCAACGCGTACAAAGCCTTCTCGAGCTGTCGCGTGTCTTCTACAGCTTAGCTCTTTGCATTGTTATTTGTGTTGTCTTCGACCTTGTCCCTCGGCGCGCTTCGAGAACTATCAACATGGAGGGAGAAAGCTTGGTGCGTCTTAGGCCGTCGCATTTAAATCAATATGCAACGAAGGATAATCGCACCTAGAATAGGAACTGACAATTATCATAGCATCATAGGACGACCGGGCTTCCTAAGGCTACGACCCGAATCCCCCCTCCTCAGTTCTCCTCGTCTGTTCACCACCTACAAGAAATGAACAGCTCCCAAAGTAACATTCGGTCGCAATTTGCGCCGTCTTCTATACCTGCTATGAACGGGGTGAAGCGCGGCTTGCCGGTTCCAGGTGCGAAGAACTCGATAATCGAGCAGCGTGATCGCGTATACTCACAGAAACGAAATACAGCTGAAAAGCCCGAAACGAAACGAAAACTCCTTTCTGAATCAGCGGGAGAATTTTCCACAAAGTCAACGGCGTCCCAACCTACGTCCAGAAACATTAGGGGCACGGCGCTAAAGGATGCGGTGAGTGGGATCTCTTTCGTTTACTCGATATCGCACCAGGATTTGAGTAGAGGTATATTACGATATATCTTCAGTTTATTCTTACACGGTGGAAGGCTCTATACTGTTACTTGAGTCATCGTGTATAAGGCATCGAGACGTTCATGAATTAATGTGTACGAGCGATCATGAAAAGCAACCTCTCAATCTTAGGGTCAGCCTACTACGCGACGATGCAGAGTTGACAGAAATGTTCATCCGATTCCTTTTTATCATTCGCATTATTCTGCATACTAACGTGGCTGATCAGGCGAAATCCAACTATTCCAACGGTGCCCTAAGTTCTCGACATACTTCGAACAGTAGCTATTCTAGCACCAGCAGCCATGCCTATAGTGTCGGTCCTGGCAACCGCCCTCCTTCCCGATCACATATATCCCACAACCGAGCACGGTCGACTACTAGAACTGGACGGCCCGCAACTTCGATGGGCACTCGTGAGGAAGGACAGCACAACAATGGTACAGTGACCCCTAATGCTCATCGTACAAAGAAATCAACTTCCAGTATTCCTCGCAAGAAGAACATGCGAAAGTATCAGTCATGTCAAGATATACCGTACCAGCAACCGCTCTCGCAATCTAGAGAAGTCTCTTTCTCCGACAGACTCGCCGCGCTGTCACTCAATGAGTCCAGAGCGGACGAGCAAAAAAATCAAGCGACTTGTAATCTGAAGAAACCCCCCGAAGTTTTACTTCCCCAACCCAATCCAATACGTGATCCTGCGAGTGGCAGAGTGTGTCATCAAGATTCACCTATTCGAGAGCAAAAAAGTCGCTCAATAGTCCCCACAACACCACAGCACGAAGTTAGCCTGCAGTTGGTCGAAAGTCTGAGACGTAGCATCAAGAATGTCAAAGTGCATATGGTGGCCATGTCACCATCACCCACAAAGGGGCCGTTTCTAAACAGAGATTCTAATAACAGAGGGTATATAGTCTCGGATATCGACGAAAAACTCGGTCAAATGGACACCGAATTCCAAAAGGTGAAGGAGTTCATGGCCATGACTGAAAAGGATAGTGCTATTGCGAGGGAAGAGCTTGAGATGTTGAAGAAAAGAGGTAGGCAACGATGCCCAGACTCATATTATATCACTTACTAATTCCCAACAGCGGGAAACTTAGATGATCAACGAACCAACTTACAAGCCGAGAGGGCTCAGCTTATGGACAGGTTGTCAGACGCAGAACGCCAGGTCCGCAACCTCAACATTGATATCCAGGACCAGCAGCGACGTCATGATAAGTATTGCGAAGAGCTAATCGCAGATCATGCGAGAAAGATCAGAGCCAAGGAAGAGGACTATGAGCGTGAAATGGACAAGGTGGTCAAGCTTCAACAAGAATTTGAGGAGAAATGCGGCGTTGAAGCTGAATCTCGACTCGAGAACTTATCGTACGAGAACAAGGAGCTACGCAGCACTCTCGAAAGACAAAAGCGAGACCATGAACATGACATTCGCATGCTCCACGACGATCTAGAACGACAATCTCGCCGAATACGAGACATGGAGGAGAACTTGAAGAAAGCGGATGATGATCAGCGAGCACTCCAAGCCCAGATTGAGGAAAACCTCAAGACTATTGATCGTCTGAGAAGGAGAGCTGAGGATGCTGAGGAGAGGCTATCCAAGGATCAGGGTCATCTAGGGGGACAGATCAAGTCCCTAAGCCAGCTGCTAGACTCCAGTTCAACACGCATCCAGAGCTTGGAGCAGGAGAGCAAGGCCGCACAATCAGATTTCCAGAGAAAAATCCACGAGATTGAGGCCGCAGCGCAGCAGAAAGTCGACGAGGAGACAAAGATCCTGCGAGACAGACTCATCAAGGAGGAAGAGAGGCGACACAAGCTTTTCGAACAAGTCCAAGAGTTAAAAGGGAACATTCGAGTGATGTGCCGAATCAAGCCGCCCGCCGACCGCGAAAACGATGCTCTTATTAAGTTCAATCCGCGGGTGAGCGAGCTTGATGAAGACAAGATCGACGGCGTGAGCATACCGACGGAGCGAGAAGACTTTCGCGAGCCTGGGAAGATGATCCCTGGCAAGCCCAAAGACTTCAACTTCGAGCGTGTCTTCGACGACCGCTGTACCAACAAAGACGTATTTGACGAGATTAGTCAGCTCGTGCAATCCGTCATGGATGGTAAAAAGGTGTGCATCTTCTGTTACGGCCAGACAGGCTCAGGCAAGACATTCACGATGAGCCGAAAGGGGGATGGTATTATCCCCAGGACACAAGACATGATCTTTAGCGAAGTCGACCGACTACAAGCGCTGGGCTGGGAATACACAGTCGAGGGTGGCTACCTGGAAGTCTATCAGGATAAGCTGTATGATCTACTGGCCTCGCGCAACTCCAAGCCAGAGCCGCTCTCGGTAGACCCAATAGGAGAGGAGTTGAATATCAAGGGCCACTCCTTTACTCTGCTGCAGGAGAAGAAGGATCTCGACGAGATGGTCCAAATGGCGGACAGTAACCGACACACGGCGGCAACCGCAATGAACGACCGAAGCTCGCGATCACACTCTATCCTCGTACTCAAGATTCGCGGCGTAAAGAAGAACGAGGAAGGCGAGATTATTAAGACCCGCAAGGGTACGCTCAACCTGATTGATCTCGCTGGTTCTGAATCACCGGACAAAGCGCGCGGAGACCAGATATACAAGGAAGGTGTCGAGATCAACTCATCGCTGAGCTACCTCCGAACGGTGCTGTCGAACCTGGGGCAGGGTAAGACAGAGGGCGTGGATTTCAGATCCTATACCCTAACGCAGCTTCTAAGACCCTCCCTTGGAAAGGGATGCAGGACTCTGATGTTCGTGATGGTGAGCCCTCTGAAGGAGAACGAAAACGAGACGATAAGGAGTTTGGAATTCGCACGAGATGTAAGTGGTAGCCCATTTGGCGTGCTAAGCTATCAGAGGATAAACGACTAACAATCTTGCAGGCCCAGAAGGTGAAGATGGGTGGCAACGGGGGGGCTACGAGGACCAGGAAATAAGGATGCCGCTTCTGTGGCCCAAATTCCGTGTATTGAAGAAATCTTCTGTTCGTGTGACCTATACATACCTTTTGGAACCGGGACATGACAGAGCAGGCAGGGCAGGCAGGCAAGGGGCGTGTTAGGAGTATATCTACCCGTTGTGGAGTTTTTATCGCGGCACACAGCTTTCAAGGGCAGTTGGCATCGCGGTCGCACGGCGTTCGACGAAGGCGTTATAGAAAATAGGTCAATGACGATGTTTCCGGTCCCTTCGTGGAAGGTGTTTGTTGTATATCCAAGTTTGATGAGCCTTTGTCTAAATAGGAATAGCATTGCCTTGGAAACTTGAAGTGCTTCATCTCGTGAGACGGTTGACAGAATTGACGAGAGTGACTGAAGTCCGTGCTATCAGATAGTGTTTACGCTTAAGCTTTTCAGCTTGGGGCGGCTTGCGAGAGCATATAAACGCTACTAACTTTTTATCAAACCATGCAGAGATATGCAAACTGAACATGGGCTGAGTTGGTTCGGCCTAGCGAATATCATATTTAAGCTATCCTTAAAAATATAGTTAGAAGAAGTATTCCTAGGCCCTGGGGTTCGATTCCCCAGGTGGCCAATTCTTTTTTTTTTAGACATTTTCTTCCCCCCTTTCTCTACTACCACCCAGATCTCTCCCAGGCGCCATTCAGTCTTTAAAACAAATTGCATTTTATTTCCAAAGAATACCTAGAGCCACGAGAGGGACATTTGAATTAGATGGAATATCTTAGGTTATGCACAGAATTATTGAAATTGCCTTCCTTTCCCCGGGCCGAAGTTCTTCGTCCAGGGGGGATCACCTCACCTAACCCACCTATGGCATCAACACCAGATGCAACGGTTTTTCACCTGCGACCTTATCGCAGCGAGCATGAATAAAGTGCTCAGTATCAGGCTATTCGTGTCTAATTTCCTTTGTTCCTCCGATCTGCCGCCTCTGATAGTTCGACATGTATTGGACACGGAGAGGGAAACAGAAGTGGTTGGCAGCCTTCTTCGGGTAAGCAGGAGAGCAGGATGCGGCGTCATCCAGGAACCATTTGATGCCATCCGCCAGGAGTTAAACGGAAAGATCGTTGGCAGTGTAAACGCGGCAGAGTCTTAAACCATCGTGTATGACTACCTATGTCCACGAGCGTAAGGTCCGAACACCAACAAGCAATATGCCACTTATTTCCCAAGCCAAAATCTGGACTATAGAGTAACTTAATTATTTAATGAGTCTTAAGCCTAGTTCATTTGAGAATGCCGGTTTCGTAGGTAATTGCCGTCAAAACTGATGACAATGCTCCCGCGCCTCTTGCTAGAGATCTATCGGACTAGCTCCATACGCCTCTAAGATCCCCTATTTCTAAAGATTGCCTGTCAATATTCTCATTGACACTAAACGCTGACCATCTACTCTAACGCCAGCCGTGATCTTCTCGAAAAGCAACTTAATCGACTGGGAAATACGTGCTGCTAGATAACCCAGATTAGGCTTGCTCATGAACCGAGAGGATGCACCTCCGATAGCACGTCCCCCACCGCACCCAGATCCCCCAGCCCAGGTATCGGCGGCAACGTCGGCAGCGACGATGGCACGGCATCGGTCGGCTGAGGTGCGGGCGGTATCGATGGGATAGCCGGCACGGTAACATTAGGGAATATGAAACTGCCGTTGGGCCACGGCGTTACGATCGCGTCTTCGAGCAGCTTGGCCGCGAGATAGTAAGTAGCCGTCGGAACCCACTTGATGTAGTCGAAATGCACAGGGAACACGTATAATGTGCCTGTGCATACCAAGTCGCCTTCGTTGCAGATAATCAGTGTACGATTCGTATCATATCCGTTGATCCGCCCTCCGTCTTGGAATGTCTGCGTGTCCCCGAATGTCACCACCGCGATGATGCGCGACTTGATCGCATCTGATAGTCCTTCTATGGCCCGATGCGTGAGGGCTGCTCCTTGACTGGGCAATTGTTAGCACGCTTGAGTAACATTTGAGTTCGTGCAGTGTGTGAAAAGGGGTAGTAGGTACCTGTAGCCTGCAGCAACAATCTTCGAATCCGGACATGTCGATGCGGCGCTCAATAGCAGTTGCATGTCGTAGATACCCCAAGGGGGCGCTCCGCCGGGGTAGAAGTTCGTTTCTATGAAGCCCCAATAATCCACCCCCTGAGTGGCTACGTTCGCTGGTCCAAACACCGATTTCAGCCCGTCTGATAGCAGCGGTCCAACAGTATTCCCCTTATAATGCGCGTTAGCCGGATGGTCTCAACATCGCATACTCGTCGATCTAACCCTCAAAACTCATTCACCAAGACGTACCATATTCCCCGGCTCTATCGTAGCCTTAGCCCAGATGAATATGATAGGCCTGCAGCCATATTCCGTCAACTCGTGCGCCCAATATCCCACGGTCCATTCCTGGCGAGGTTGGAGAGATGCCGGAAGAGCTGATATTACTGCGATGCACAGAGACGCGAACGCTAATAGGAGTGAAATCATTCTGTTTCTTGGTACGCCGGCCAGGACGCGTAGCTATGTGTGTCTGGTCCCGGCACGTCCTGTATATGGGAAACGATGGCCTCGACGAGGTCTTAGCGACGATTACCTGGATATCGATCTTCTTTGAGACATTCCGATCTGATCACTCCTTCAATATTTGGCTGCTTCTAAGGGTGCACTTATGAACACACAAGGGAGCCACAATTGGATATAATATGCAGCTTGAAGCCCGAGACAGATGTCTCATCAGATACTAGAGACTGAAATGACTAAGATTCGCGCGCGGGTGGCTTTCCCTTAAGGGTCCAATGGATCGCCGGCGGCTTAATGGGGGGAAGACGGGACTGGTAAAGCTTATTTCGCAATGGCAGGGCGCGATGAGAGTATGGTATGGCGCAAGCGCAGGGTTTAAGGATCGTCATGGTGCATCTGCGTTCCTGATATTTCGATATAGATTAAGGCTCGGAGGAGAGCCGCCCGCAAGCTGAACCGGGTCTCCTTTTGACCGCAATTGCATTCGCCCACGCGAATATCCTCCCCTCACCATTGAAATCCCCCAAGATCCATATCGCCAATGCTGTTTCGCATATTATGCCACGCAACGCCGCTCCAGCCCCTTCGAAGAACCGTTGCGTTCTAGCCGGCAGTCCCTCGGCTGGTTCGGGAGTAACGCTTAGGGTAGTTATTTTTGGTGGCACGTTTCGGATATTAAACATCGCAGATATCTCTCCAGTATATATCGCGAACTCCAGAAAATCTGTCCAGACATGTGAAAACGATGCTTCGTCCACAGATGATACCACCGTATCTCGTGGCTCTCAGAGTACCACAGATCTAAGGAGGTAGATAATACCCCGATATTAAATGAGATAAGCCTATCAGCTCGATCAATTTCATATTGACCAGGTCTCATGCAGATGTCCATTTAAATTTTCGTCTTTTCATACCGGTTCACATCTAACATATCGGGTTCCGATGTCGTGATGTGGATAATTCTTATAAGAAATAGGTACTTTGTTTCGGCCCGCGCCAATGCCACTCGACAGAATATCATGTTGTCCTTCTGGGCTTCGCCCGCTTGAGGGGGGGAAACATATGAGCATCTTTCGTGACTGTATGAAATTCGTGAGATTATTCACCTGGATTCAACACGTAGCATCGTGTAACATCGACCCCTGAGTTACCGTAGAGCCAGCCCAATGAACGACCATGGGCCCTGAAGAGCAGGACTACTTTGACTCTCTGGGCTAATATTGAATAGAATAATATCTAACTGGACATCTTATTATTAATCCTACAATGGCGAGCGTATATCTACTAATACATACCTAGGTAGGTACTCAAGTAGGCATCTAGCTATGCAAGACGAACTATGAGAGCGCAACGGCAGGGACCGCTTCATTCACCCTCAAGCTAGAGCTTTAAGCATATTGAAATCTGGGCCGCCATGGGGCCAAAAAAGAAGAGTAGAGCTTTACTTAGGCTTTTCCTGCTTCTATAAGAATTGGTATGGAAAGTACTCCTGTGTTAATTGTCGTGACTGATTTACGGTAAGTCAGTCTTGATGTTGGTACTGCTATCGTCGCCTAAGACGCGAAGGCTGGAATGAAATGCATCGTGCTAGGTCAACGACGGTGCCATCGCTCCCTGTATTTATGGGGGGCTTTACGTACTCCAGTATAGCATAAGAGCTATGCGCTATAATCCACTGTGGTCGTAGTGGGTTTAGCACTAAGGTACCTATATTTATAGCGCATTCCGACACACATCACCTCCCAGTTCGTTAAACCGAAGTCCTTAAGGAAATTAAGGCCAGGTTAACGAAATCTTTTTCTTTTCTTAGCTTCGTTAAAGCCATTAATACAAGCTTAAAAGATTTCGCCATCTAGGGTAGCTTCCTACTCAAATGCCAAGTTTCTCATTCAGAGAGTCCATGTAAGCGCATCTTTCCAACAGCTTCTCATCTTCCATCAATCGTTGTCTCTCGCCAGCCACCACAGAGTCCATTTCTCCATACACTGTTGCGGTGCCCATATCCTCCATGGCGGCCAGGTTCACACCATCAACGCCCGCTCTGATATTAACCGATCCGGCACCATACGGTCCTCCGATTATCTGCAGATTCATGCTCGAGGGCATTGCGTGATCCCCGTTCCCGGTCATCTCTCCAGAATCGGGGAATGCCTCTGGCCACGAGCCAAGCTCGGCGTCGCCGGGAAAGGTCGGGTCGCCTGTGTACGCAAAGTGCAAGAACGACCCGGCCATCGATCGCGATAGCTTTTGATCTGAATCGGCGATGTCACCCTCGGGAAAGACGCCGTTGAAGATGTAGTTCGTGTCGCTCCCGTGACATGTGCCGAGGTATGGCATACCCGCGTCGGTCATCATCGGCGCCAGCATGCTCTGGTTTAGGTTGTACACGCGAGCCCCGGAAAACGAGCGATCGAGAGCCCTCGATTGGCGAGACATCTCGTACGCGAGGTTGATTGAGGAGCATGTGAATAGCATGTCACGCAGCATTCGACGCACGCGAAAGAAGTGGATGGGCGCGGCGGGATCGGTTTCATCCTTCCGAGCCTCGTAATTCGCTAGCTCTTCTTCGAAATCTGCGGCTGGGTAAAGCGAGAACAGATGCTTGTAATCGTCGTCAGTGAGAGCATGCGCGAACGGCTCGAATGCCGTTTTCATGCTGTCTTCGGTCTGGAACCGAGTCGCCGGCACGGCGTTCACGCCAGCGTCATCTTGGGTCCAGCCGTAGACGACAGGAATACCTGAGACACGTGAGCCTTGGTTCATGAAAACTCAGTACGCTACATGCCTTTCACAAATCGTCCAGATTTATACAAAACGGTCGGGCGGTCCGGCATGAAATCGCCATCGATAGATGGGATAAAGGTGTGAGTCCCGTAAGGTGGGTGATTACTAACTGAATACTCCATCGCCACGGCTGTTAATTCCTTCTCGGGTACCATCCTCAAACACTCCAGTGTCTCCTCATCGCTACCGGTGCCGCAGCCTAACTTCTGCGCCACGGCGCGCGTATGCGTCTCGATGACGTCAGACGTCATATTCACGGCATTTCCAGGTGGTCCCGACATCGACCATAGCTGCGCAAACAGAACGCCTTGTTCTCCCCCATACGATACAAAGTGCAACGAGGGAAAGGTACCCCCAGCGCTTAATCCGAAGACAGTAATGCGCTCCGGATCACCGCCGAACGACGATATGTGGTCCTGAATCCATTGGAATGCGAGTCTCTGGTCTCGCATCCCAACGTTCATAGACTTTTGCTCTTTCAAGAGAGGTAATCGGGCAAACCCGAATATGGTGATGCGATAATTAATTGCAGCGTAGATGACGGGCTTCCCCAGCTCCACCGAGAGCGCGAGTAAGTTATCGGGGTCGAAATGAGGATCATAACCCGAGCCCTTGATCACCCCACCGCCATGGATCCAAAGGACGACCGGCAGCTTATCACTTGACGCGGTTCCAGCAGGCCTGGAGATGCGCAGGTGAAGGCAGTCTTCACTCGTGTCTGGGGTGGCCACGAAAAATGGCGGTAGAGCCGGTTCCGATTGTGGACAAGCCGGTCCTGGAGCTATTACTGCAACCTCACTTCCCTCTTCTGGTAAGTAAGGCTCGGGGGGCGCGAATCGGCGCGAACCAGACGTGTCGTGAGCGTATTTGATATTGAGGAAATGCTCTACCTTTCCTTCTGTGATGCCTCGATATGTAACCTTGGTCTCTTCCAGCTTCACTATAGGATCTGCGACAACGCTGTAGCACACCGCGAGACTCATCAGCGCCATTCGAATAATTGGCAAAGCCATTCTGCTAAAATGCTATACACAGTCGCATTCAAAGACGCAATTAGTAAATGCCGCGAAGCCTCGCCATTACCAAGGTAATATCCTAGTTTGATTTCAACCAACAGGTCTATTGACTGGTATGTAGTAAGAGAGAGATCTAGCAAGGGATAGGTCCGCTCCTTGTACATAGGTACCTAGGTAAGTCTTTGTTTCCTCCTCGCTCGATTGGCCTCGTAGCACTAGGCTCCCCTTGCACCCACCTGCATATCAAGGGCGCTGCGCTGTGGTGTGCAGGGAAATTAGCTGACTGGAAACTCGAAGCCGATACGTATAATGCCAGTTGGCTCAAATCTACCTGTTTTAGGCCATTGCCTCAAGGCTAGAGCAATCGAACCCCTTCTTGACTTTAACATGAGCTTGAACATAAGTGTAGGGATCGTGTGGGTCATGGTCCGATTGATTAGCCCAATGATTAAGGCAAGACCTCAGAAATCCTTTTCGACCACCTGTAATAAGGGAGAAAATAATTCCCGACTTCCAGGTCCAGAATATATGGCCGCCGCAGATAAGTTTTATAAAACATCCTGATATCATCTGCAAGCGTCCTATTACACCCGGTACCGGTATATTAGAGTGATGATTTCGTCTTGGATCGTCGTCCGGTAGATCTGGCAGTGAATTGTATTTATGAAACTGGTACATGATAGCCCAGGCAACCATTGTCGCTGCCAAAATTGAAGCCGTTGTGACGATAAAAACCCATAGTGACTGCCCACTGGCATTCAATTCGTTGATATTCATACCGAAAATTGACGTGCTCAAACTAATTGGGACGAAGATAATCGCAAGTACAGTTACTAAAAATTAGGTCAGTAGATGGACTCAAAGGGTACGCATTTTGACACTTACTCAGCTTTGTCCGCTTGCTCTCCTCTAGAGCAACCCTTGACTGCTTGATAGACGCGCGAGATTCCTCAAGGCTTAACCGCCCAACTTGTACCTGGACATAATCTCGCGCGAGCTCTTCCGCACGAATTATTTGAGCATCAATGGATTCTAACTTCTTAAATACCTTCTCAAACCCCTTCGTTTGTTGTGGTACTTGATCACTGTGGTCCTCGACGTAATGTTGAAAGCACCTCAATGGTCCCATGCCATCGTGCTTCATCATGCGGAGGGTATCCCAGGCCCTTTCGACGAGATCCGATTTTGGTCCCTGCATTGTTCTTCCTAGCCGAAGACATCCATCTGCATGTGTAAGCTCGTTCTGCAAATAGGCAGCATGAATTTCCAATATTGGCAACATAAATAAGAGAGGGTTGTCGTGAGCCTCTCTACAAAATGTGTTACCTCGGTGGCGAATATTCTTCAAGTACACTTCTCTAAAATTGATACCCGAAGGCGTTAGGGCGATACCCAGACCTTCGGTGTAGCCTCCGGGTGGGTTATTGCCGTGTATAAGGTGGTGTTCTTGAGCAAATCCGAAGTCCAATCGCCGAGAGAGGTTTCTCCGACCAGCGAATATAATTACTAAAAGTAGTGAGCATCTTCAGCAAAACTCTTGATATTCCAATTAGCTTACCGACATTCCTGGGTTTTCGATTCCTAGTTTCTTTACAGTGGATTACTTTACCAACCCAGCCGTAGCCGAAGTGCAGATGTGTTGGTGAGTGTCCGGTAAGGTATTCTCGGAATGGATGCTCGAGGACTGGATCCTCAAAGTCCGTGAGGTCGTCCCCCATAGCCATTTGTGAATAGGCTACATCTCGGAAAAAAGCAGGGTCGATGTCATATAAATCGCCAAAGAGTTCTTGGGCCGACAATCGATATCGATGGTCAAACAAAATCAACCGAGTTGTATCAGCTTGGCCATTCTCCAGATTTCCCCGCGCCGTGGATATATCTTTTTGCATGCCTTGTTTCCATTGTCTGATCTCGCCAGATGATGTGATGTCCATACAGGCGAAGCAGTCCGGATGATATTCGTCAAAAAATGGCCACCAATCTTGTTGCATCAGTGAGAGATTCATCCATTGTTTAGCATCATCTTTAGAAGCCAGATATCTATGGTACCTTGATTCATTCTGGAAACTAGTGTCAGAAACCCCAAGGTCAAAGCTGAATCCGGACATTCTGTCAAGAGATATCAAAGTAGGTACTCAAGTAGTTAGGTAAAGCAAAAGGGGCGAGGTGAGTATCGAAATATAGAAAAGAAATAGTTTGGTTTCGTCGCGGTAAAGCGCTTATTGTTGCTAAGGCACTTGTTCTTATAGCCATTCAATTCTCAAGTCTGTCTGCGCCTCTGAATCTTACCTACCCTAATCGGTCTTCCGCGCGTAGTTTGATTTTCTGATTAGTTTGGGATTGGCTGGCATCTATGTACTAGTGTCTGATAATGTTACACAACATCATAGCTGAAAATTATGGCTGAAAAAGGACCTATTACAGAGCATGTATTATTGATAGGGTGATCATATTGTCAATTATAACCGCTTTAAGCAGCCTCGTCACCTAACTTCCGACACATAAGAGCCCCTGCATGAGGTACCTGGTGGGAGTTCTCTATCGTTGTGGTTTAAGCCACCCCATCACCCATCACTTAGGTATAGGCATAGCTATGGTTGAGCTTGTGGCTAATGAGGTCATGGCACTTATGAGTATGAGAACCTATTCCAAGGAACTAGTACACAATATAACGGGAATGAAATGAAGCAATGGATAGTTCCAGTCTGCTAATATAATGCCAGGTCAGCCAGGTTAAGCGAGGTCAGGTCAGGTCAGGTTACGTCATGTCAGGTTAGCTATTTTCTAACAAGAGCTTAGAGGACACGGGTGGCGAAGGAGGTTTTTTGTGACGGGGCGAGCGGAGCGAGCCGAGGAGTAAAAAACCGGACAAGCCGCCCGCGCAATTAAGGATTCGAACCCAAGGGCTCTTGGGGGGGACCAGAGGACAGCACCAATCAGGAGACAGTGCCTAGACCTCGGGCTATTGTGTCTGCTCCTAGGGAGGGGACCTCATGTTTACAGAGATTCTTGTATCGAGAAAAAAACTCCAAAAGGTTCAATTTTTATATAGGGGTATTGATTGGTTAAAATTTACTGTATATAGCTAGCGTATATTTCCTCTTCTGGATTTTTTATGTAACTTGGTCTGGTATCTAATTACCTTGTTTTATATATCTGATAGCCTGGTTTGGCATTTGAAAGCCTGGCCTGGTTTGACTTTCGGGGTGCGCGCAGGAGGCAGAGGGCTGTCCTTTTTGCGACAGAGGCGAGCGTAGCGAGCTGAGAAGTAAAAAAACAGCCCTCCGCCGACTCGCGCATTGAGCGTTAAGCGTTGAGCTTGCGAATAGAGGCATCTAATAGAGAACCTGGCTTACGTAAACTCCGGGTTACTGTGCCGCCCAGGGGTCTCCCCCTGGAAATCAATTAACCATTTGATAATTATGAAATTCGAATGTATATATGAATTAGAAACGTTTATTTTTAAGTTGTTTGTTAATTTGGACCAGGTTAAGGTGGTTGCTGTATAGCAATGGATCGCGATCGATTACGAGCGAAGCGAGGCCCCTCGGAGGGCCGCCGGAGGCATGATTATAAGATAATTATAAGATGAGGTAAGCTTTGAGGTAGCGCTAAATAGAATTCGCAGAGCGATTTTCAACGTTATCAATCAAAGCCTTTAGCAGCCTGAGGCACGAAGTTTTGCTATAGGCGAGGTACGAGTTGGAAGGGAATATTAAAGTAATTCCTAATATCAATTCCTCGAAGAGGGTCCGGCCTTCTTGTTTAGCCTTCGATCAAAGAATTAGGAGCGGCGGTCGACGTTCATCTCTCAAGGTGGTGACTTATAGTGCTATGAATTTATTACAGAATCTCACTACTAACGGAGACTATTATTACGACAGGTCGCCCGTCATTACTTTCGGTAGACATATGGGCCTTAGCCCGATTAATACATGGCCGGGTGACTGTCTTTACATCATATACGGCGAAGGTGTGCCTTGCATCGTTAGACGGCAAGCAGCAAAAGCAAGGACTTAACTTAGATAGCTTTTAATTAGTAAATTATACTTTCATGATTTAATGAGCGGCGAAATGATTGAGGCACCAAACGAGGTGAAATTAAGGAAGAAATATTAGACTTACATAGTCTAGGTGTTAGCTTTGGGCGCCCCTTTTTTATTGAGGTCGTCATATATCACTACGTATACCGCCGGTATCGGCATCAATAATCCGACCGGGTCCCGAGGTCGTACCTCCGATGTCCGTAGAACAGAACAAGTTCAAAAAATCGGATTAGCTGGCTTTGATTTAACATAATTAATCCGCGACACCGAGTAGACAGACAAGAAAAAAGAATTGTTGATGATGAGAGTGGGACTCGAACCCACGCGGATTGCTCCACTGCGAATTTGGATTCAGGTTAACCTGAACGCAGCGCCATAACCACTCGGCCATCTCACCCTGTTCTGCGATAGGAGTCTGGGTCGTTATTGGCTTACAATTGGACAACGAATTATCACGCAAGCTAGCACCCCGAGCAATAGCGCCCAGCTAGTCGATGTCCAACTGAGATGAATTGAATTAGGACATTGTCGCAATCGTTTTGTAAGAGGTAGTTATTGTAACTCGGACGTCCGGGGCCCTATAAGCAAATAAGCAAGCAAATGACAAACGGAAGTTGGGCAACCAAGAGAAATTGCATCATGGACCTTTAATAATAATTCATCGCGTGATTATCCACATCTAGACATCTATGTCTATTCCTACATAGGGACCCTTTTGGAGTACGCCGCCAGCGAGGCCGATCCTATCTACCTCTAATCAAGCCAGCTCCGACGTCTTTGATTCCCATTTATATAACTCAAGCACCAGATAATTCTATGACTCGGATCCAGTGGTTAGCACGCGATCTAAGTCGCCGAACTTCTCGCGTAGGAACTGCTGGACCTCCCGATTGCCGCCGAGGCCAGCAAGAAGACCACGGGAGTCGCCTTCAATCTTGAGGCCGTGCAGGCCCGTAGCGCGCGATAGCGCGACATACACCTGGCCCTCCTCGAAGGCGCGCGACAAGTCAACAATGACGCGGTCGAGCGTCAGCGACTGGGACTTGTGGATAGTCATGGCCCAGGCGGGCGCGAGCGGGATCTGGGTGCGCATGAGCAGGGAGTAGGGGCGCTCGTCGCCGAGCTCGGTGATGCTGCAGTCGGCGTAGATGGTGCGCTCCTGGCCGTTGTGGAAGCGCACCTTGGGCCACGTCTTGTAGCGGGCGCCGGGGTCCTCGATGAACTTCTTGAGCTGCTCCTCCTTCATCGGCGCGCGGTCGCCGAACAGCCGGTTCTCGGGCTCCTTCCCGTTGCCGCCGGGCGTGAAGGCTTTCGGTAGCTTCTTCGGGTCGTACCGCTCCCACCCGCACACGATGCCCTGGCTGCCGTTGCATAGTCCCATCCCCAGGTCTAGGTTCACGAGTAGGACCACCAGCATCCCTTTCTTGAGCTGCACACATTCGTCGAATCGGTGGTCTTCCAGCGATTTCAAAGGGCCCTCCGATTGAGGTCCCGCCGGCTTTCGCATACCCTTCCAACCTAGATGAGGATGCAACGCCCTCTGCCATATGAAATTATCCAAGCACCAGTATGTGTGGTTCATGGTCTTTAGTCTCTCAAATTCGCGCCGGTTGACATTGCCGACTTCTTCTCGGGTGGCGAACAGTCTCGTGGCGTGGTGGACCATGCATTTGTGGTCCATAAGAAGATTCGTATCTTCAGGAGTAAGTTCTTTTCCGATTCTGCACTTCTGCAGGATGCGGATGAAAGTCTCGTCGTTCTGGCGATGAATAGTGTTTAGGTGGACATGCTCAAAGTTGCACTCTTCCCACGCCTTGCTTCTGAAAGCCCACTTGTCTTCGTCACGGTACTCGCCGTGTCGTTTACAGACATGGACTGTGCCGGTAGGAGTTTCCTTCTCCTCCAGTGAAAAGCCACATTCTATGCAATGCTGAAAAGGTCTCACAGGGGGTAACTGGCAAAAGTCGCCGGTCACGATTACCTGGACCCCTCCAAATGCGGGTTGCTTGTCCAAATATTTCTTCTGTCGCGCTTCTTTCATGATCTCGTTTAGTCGCTCGAAGTGTAAGTTTTCGATCATGCTGATCTCGTCGATGACGAGGACCTCGGTCTCTTGAAACCGTTTCGACACGAATTTGCCGTGAGCTGCGTGTCTCAGTTCGTCCAGCGTGCGCTTGTGATGATCCGGGGTCCAGCCCGCAAACGTCCAGGTTGTCGATCCGTTGACTTGTAAGGCCGCACGACCAGTGGGAGCTACGATGCGGACATTCCTGCCCATCGCGCGCAGCCGTTTCGTAAAAGCCTTTAGTACAGTTGACTTACCGCAGCCAGCTGACCCCGTGTAAAAGACGTTCCTGCCACTTGCTATCAACTCGACCAAGCGCGCCTGCTCCGGGCAGAGCGGAGGCTCTTCAGGTATGGCAACGCTGGGAATATTGCTAGATGCCGGTTGCGATGGGGCCGTATTTCGACTTGGGGGCATTGGAAGAGGGTCTTGGGATGAGGAAGGTGGAGGTGTCAAGCTTTGATACGAGCTGTTCAAGCCGCCAGCTGCAGAATCATCGTCGCTTGTATGCAGCGTCAATTGGGACATCAAAGGTGAGGATATCAAAGATGGGGAGCTCTCGTGTGCCAGAGTAGGAAAGGATTCCTGGGCGTAAGGTTTAGCAGACCGTTGCTTGATCGCAGACTTGACGAGGGCCTTCGTCCTCCGCATTGACTCAGCCGGACTCTCCGCCTTCTTCATCTTACGACGACCTTCTATAGTCATGTGCTCCGGAAGGGTTACTGGATCATTATGCAGAGGTCGTCGTGGCGGTCCACTATATTTCTGGTCTGGAGTACTGGGTTCCTGCACAATGTTTGCCGACTTGGCTGTCGTGGCGGGACCCTCTTCGTCGTCGCTAAGTAGGCTGATAACCTCGACATTCGACACATCTACTTTTCGTCGTTTTGTACGGGATTTGGTGGAACCATATTCATCAATTACGTGAGGCCGAGACAGAGGATACCGTTGCTTTGGTTCGGAAGTAATCTGTTCGGGCTCATCAGGTGACGACGACGGACGTCGCAATGGCCTTCGACCGGGGACTACTATCGGCATCGCGTGTGGTTTGTTTCCGGAATCCGCTAAGACATGTTTTACCTAAGAGGTTGAAATCAATTGGTCGGCGGGAAGAAATGGATACTAGAGTGTGTTAGGCATGCCGTATAAAGCAGGTCAAGAATTGTTACGAGGCAGGTCGAGTTTGGGGCAACCCTGACGCGCTTCCCAAACGCGTCGTAAATTAAGTGTGGGGCCGGAATCCGGTGGGAGGAACTACCCTTACCCGTGCATACCCAAAATATTTCCAACTTTCACCGTGTACCTAAGTACCTTGTGTCATTTTTAACAAAGACCTCACCTGTGACGCTTGTGTCTTCGAGATGCCTTCCTAATTTTCAATTGCGACTGATATACGAGCCTGTGTAAAAGGTCAGCCACATACATCATGGGCGACCTGGGTACATGTAACGTGGGGAAATTCTCCCGACTACGGAGGCATTCCGGAACAACCTGCAAGGCCGTCTCTTGAAAAAGATTTATCACTTCGACATCTGCGAGGTGTTATTCGCGCACCAGCGAGTAGCGGGTGTGACGTTCAATACCTTCCTGACGACGGCTGGACAGTCGCGACTCTTGGCCTCTACGATAGATTTTCAAGACAGTATCTCGCGCAAAGACCGGCCATGGAATTAGAAAGATGGGGAGGAAGAATTGAGTTAAAAGCTCCAATTGTCGAGCAAGGTGAGCAGTAAATAGCAAGGGCATTGCGAGAGGGCCTCTGAGCATTAGGAGGTAAGCAACTTCGAACAGTCAATATCCAGTAAACAGTACTGAATTCACATAGCACATCAACTGACTTCCCGGCTTGTTTATATGATTTTACTTGATTGTTAACTACCTTGATTCTACCTAACATGGTGATAGCCTGTACACCTTCCATCCATATATCCTCCTCCAGCTCACTGAGCTTTTCATCTTATAACATTGAAGTCGGGGGGTTCACCAACGGCCTCTATATCTAGACCACATTGTCTTTGTCATCACTTGCGTTCATCCTCCTCTCATAAAAGTAGCCAGCCTTTCCAATGGGTTGGCAGGTACCGACGTGTAGATGATACACAGGGGGGCGGTTGTTTCTCCTTGAACACCGGTTGACCCACAAACGCCTCTTTGAACTCCTCCGGGGCGAAACATAAAAAAGTGACGAATTGAAGAAAAAAATCCAAATTTCCTGAGCGATATTCCGATATAGATAGCTCTATATATCCAATTGGAGGCACCCTCGATTTGGGTGTTCAAATGTCATCTGTATATAGGAATTCTTCCAATCGCTAATGTGATGTTCCGCTTATAAATGGCCAACTAATACGATAAATATGCAAGAAATAGTCCTGCGAAGGTCAAACATAGGGAAGTCGCTTGCATCAGCGCCAGGGTTGTTGATGATGTAATAAGTATGGTATGATGTCGTATCTTAGTCAGGGCTGGGAGCCGTTAACGATTGTGGTGAGGTAGCCTGCCAACTGAGTGGCATTGGTATTACTACCTTAACCCACTAAAATCCACTTCGGCGTTCATATGGCCAAGACCAATTGTACTCATTGAAACGTTTTCTGAGTTAGCCCGTTGCAGGGCGTGGAAATCACCAACAGTCCTTGGTATCTGGGATGGTTGATGTTGGTGCGACTGGTGCATCATAAAACTGTTTGCTCTCTGCGGTGGTTGCCGGTGTAACATATTGCTCATCATATTGAATTGCGGATTTTGCGTCATGTTCTGTTGGCCCATGCTCGCTATACTAGTTGGTTGGTTTAAGTTGTGCCCAAGGCTTGCATGTAGATCGGTTTGCATCGAATTATGATTTTGATTTATGCCGTGCGAAAGGTTATGGTGTTGATGTTGGTGATGCGGCTGTTGTGGATTCAATGATCCTTGTTGGCTAAGCGAGTGTTGTGCTGGCTGGCTCATCGGGTTCATCATATCAGGGATTGAGTTGAAATCGCTGTTGTGATAATCTACACCGGGCGACATCATAGGCGGCGAGCTGACAACCGGGAATGGTGACTTCATGTCATCTCCGTTGTTCGAGTGGCTCGAGTCCGTTCCGATCTCTTGAATGTGCTGCATGCTGCCGGGTGTGTACGGCTCCGTCTTGAAGTCGGTCATTATTGGCTGAGCCATTCCGGCGTTGCCAAATCCATCGAAGATATCCATGTTTTGCATGCATGCATTGTCAGGCGCACGCTGCAGCAGGGGGTTGGCCAGACGGGGTAGGACGTCGTGAACTTTGTTCAGGAGTAGCGGGAGGAAATGATGATCGCCGCTGCGGAGGACAGATAATAATTGCAGAAGCGAGTTAAGTTGCTCACGAGGACCCATGCTGAAAATGTCCCCGGATGAAGGTGCGATATGCAGAACTTCGATGAGAGCCGACGAGATATCTAGCAGCTTAGCAACAAGGGGCATTCCGAGCAATTCCGTGCTTTGAGTCGAGAATTGAGATGTCATAGACATCAAATCTCGGGACATATCGATAGGGTACTGGAACTGCATCTGGTCCTGGCTGTTTTGTGGAGAGCAGCCATTCTGCATGCTGAGATGCCATGTGATGGTCTTGAGCCACTGCTGATTCGCCCGTAGGTCCGAGTCTTGAACGTTCATGTAAGGGGGGATCATTCCCTGGAATTGCTTTTGCAAGGCGCTTAGATAGGATGGTGATGACTCGCTACGTGTCTTATTCCAGAGAGTGATGAAAAGGTCGTCGAACGGCCTAAATAGGTTCACCAACAGGATGTAACCGTTTAGCTGATGAGCAAGGGGATCCGTAGGGTCATCAGTCATGGTCGGGAGGTTGATAGAAGCCTGCAGGGTGAGAGGTCGGCCACGCTGTAGAGCATATGCCCTTAAATAAAGTTTAGTATTATATACAACACAACTTGATATTAGGTTATAAGTACCTTTCTGTCACATATAGAAGCCAGTAGAGGCGTCGTCGTCGCGATGCTTCCACGTTGTCGAATTGCAAGTACGTCTCCTCTTTGTTCATTCCGATGATGTGGGCCAACGTTGTCGCCTCTCTAAGATAAAACCAAGCCTTGTCGTGCATCTCGAGGGCGTAATGAGAGCAGAAGAGGAAGTAGCTGGTGCATAGGCTGTTAAGCGTCGGCGCCTCCTGGTACTCGTATCCCTTTCGTACGCGAACTGTCTCTTCGATCAAAACCATTGCCGAAGCGATATTGGCACCAGCCAGGTGCTCGAGGAGAGGGTCGGCACTGGGAATATTCATTCCCGGTTGAAACATCATCCACGCACAAAGCGAAGTTACCAAGCAGTACGTGTCGAGACTCTGATCCAGATACATCGCTTGCTGTTCCAGTCGCTGTCGTTGAAGAATCGGCATAATGGAATACATGTTAGCGAAGAAGAATTCGATGCACTCCTTGGCCATCTCGCTGGCTAGGAGGCCAGGAGTCGGCGATAACGTAGGACTGCATGGCGGGCTGTTGATTCCGTTCAGTCGACTCTGCACTTTGGCGGAGAGACTAGTCTGTCGCTGCGTTTCCCGTAACTCGCTAATAACCTTGGCTCTCGAACCTTTGGGGCCTTTCTTCTGGGGAATGGCGTTGTATGTGCATGTTAACTGAGCAGAGGCACAGTTGCGGCATGGGTTAATTCCATCACACTTGACCTTGCGTCGATGGCAAGCATCGCAAGCCCTCTTCACAGCCTGCGACATGTTGTCCGTCCTTTACTTCTCTTTCGCCTAAACTGAAGGATTCTTGAATTCTATTGTCTCTGATGCGTCACTCTGTCCGTCATACGTCGTCCTCTTCAACTGTTTTCCAAATCCAGCCGGCCAGTTGTTGACAGGGCTCGTGTGGAGAGCCAGATCCGAACACGGCAGTATTTGCGGAGAGAATCTGGAGTGAAGCAATTGGACGAGGATTTCTTAATCGGCCCGTCGTTCTGAGAAAGGCGGAGGAATAACGTTCATTGGGAAAAAACGCGGGGGATTCGATGTCCGGGGTCGACGAGTGGGTGTAGGCGACCTTGATCTTGCAATGCAAAGCTAAAAGAGTGCAAGAGATGACTACAGTCACGATTCCAAAAAGAGAGAACTTGGAAAGTATAGAAGAGATCGTCGTCGAAGCAACTTACGGCACCACAAGAAAAGAAAAAATCGGGAGGGAAGAGGGAGCAAGTTTAGGCAAGGGAGAGGAAAAAGATGGGGATGGACGGATGGATGGGACGTTGGACTAGACTAGGAACAAAGCTAGCTTGGGCGAAGAATAAGAGGAGAAACAGTAGAGACAGGATGGACAGAATGAGGGCTTCCCCGGCTAGAGGAAGGGGAAAAGGGAAATGAAGGGCCCTAAGAAGGCCTAAAAGAACAGGGCACAGAGGCAACAACTCCAAGAGGCAAGACAGGCAAAAGACAAGGACCAAGGACCTTGGAGTATGGGAACATATGGGAACATGGAGCATAGAGCGAGCAAGGAAGAAAAACACACTGTGAGTGGCCGATGCGACTATCCTGACTCGGGCTAGCGACCCCCAAATAGGAAATCGTCTCCGGCAAATGGTCGTGTGCGCTGGTATAAGAAATGAACTGTGGTAATAACAAGTAAAATACCCGAACTCCAGACAAGTAACCACCGCTAATACTGTTTTGTGCCTAGCCGAGTCTGCGGGAGAGGAGAAGAGAGCACTGTGTCAGCCTGTGGCTGTAAGAAGAGAGACAAATGGTCTTGTAGTCCTGTATTAGTATGTGTCAACTTATTAGCATGTCTCGCAGCCACCGACTCTTCTCTCCCCAGCTAGAGTAACTAGACCATACTATGTGTACTACTGAATAATATTATGTAAAGCCTTATAATCAGGTACCAGAGCTAGGTACATAGCAAGTAGTAAAACGAGGAAAACTGTCCCTAAGCTCAGACGGGAAAGCCCTCCGAATTGTGACGAGGCGACAGCGTAATGGCATTGAATTGTATACCCAGATAATTTAACGGGCTGAGTATATGCAGCATCCAATTGGCTAGACCCTCATCAAATGCCTCAGGAATCAGATCACAGGCACATCTGCCATCTGCAGTGGCCCTACTGTATTGCAGCAGGTAGACGAGAGAATAAAGTCAAGGGAGGGTAGAAAAACAAAGTGGAAACTTGGCTGCTTGGTCAAAAAAACACATGCAGAGAGAGACCTGGGGAATGTTCAAGGATGTTGGACGAGGAACCCTTACCGGGTTTAGGTGGGATACAGACCAGGTACAAGACAGGAACTTGGAGTAACCAGGCTGCTAGTCATAACCCCTGGGTATCGAAAAAGTTCCTATTCTCATACCAGCATATTCAAACTCCATCGAACATCGCATTCAATGGTTCGGTGGCTTGCATCTTCTCCGGGCCATGTGTACCAGAGACCGTTCTAATGGGACAGATACTATTTTCCCATGGTGGTAAACATGAGCAATATCAAGATCAAGGTACTTGTGTAGTGCCGAGGTCAACTCGACGAACAAAACACAGAAACGCTCAACAGGTTTATCACTTGACCGCAATAGGTTCCAGAGAGGAGGATCGACAACCACCACCACCACAAACCACTATGGAGGTTTCAATCTCTGCTTATTGAACGAACCTCGCCTAACTCCGGCTATCGTGTTCGTCCAAGAGGCCAAGAGGCTGTGTTTATGGCTGACCCGACTGATGAAGCAGGTTGCTTGTTCACTGTTCATGCTCGTGCTCATGTTCACCCCATCTACCCACATATAAATAATATGAGGCTGACCGCATGAATACGTGCATGTCCGTCGACCCTGCGGGCGGACGGCACATCGAGTTTTGGGGGGTTAGAAAGGAATGAGTTGCCCGATTCAATTGAAATGCTCGCAAATTTAGGTACGGGAGGATTGCGATCCCCAAGTGCCAGCCAGCGTCGCGAAACGCGGACTACTATTGTAGCACTCGTTAGACCAATTCGAACCGGTAGATGGAATGTCTGTCTGCATGGAACAGATCGCTAAACATTCTTTTGATTGAGATAGGAAAACAAGAAAAAAACGGGCATGACAAGAAGTGGCATTTCATTTTCCATGCAGAGCCACAGGTTTAGATTGCGACGGGTTTCCTATCGTCCCGATAGGTAGTTGAAGCGACCGTGACTTTGTTGCGAATTGAAAATTGGCGATAGCCTGTGGTTTGTGGGCGTGCTGGCGTGTGGGCGTTGATCTCCCGTGCTTCCTGGCGGACGAGCCAAAAATAGCCCCCTGGGACAACTGCAAGTGCTCAGCTGCTACGTTGTATGCAGGCAGTTTCGCTGACGGACCATCATTGGTTCAGGGCTTAAAGTGATCGCCAAGCGTTCGCTCGAAGGTCCTTGGGTGTGCAACCTAAGAAAAAAACAAGCATGGAATGTTCTTCATGTGTTCCCGTCTATCCGGCTTTCGCGATAGGATAAGGTCGTAGTCGAAGTTGTCAGGAAATTGTTAACGATCGGTAAGTAAAGATTATATCATTTCTTATCACGATTTTACTATAGCCTGATCTTCAAGAGTAAAAATCGTAAATCGTCTGAACATGTATGTGCTTAGGCGATCGTCGATAAGGCTCAAGCCAGCTAGGCGGATTAGATGTTCGCTGGTTCGCTGTGCATTCAACGCCTGCCTGCTGGTTGGCTTGCCTCGCCCCTCCCGTCCCCTGATGTAAGCCACCTCCTCGATTACATGGCTACCCAGGGTTCACCTTACGACCATCATTTCATCGTCTATCGTGACACCGACAGCGTGGTTTGACTTTGAAACTGTCAAAGTCGAACCCTGAAGAAGAAAAGTGGGCAGTTATGACCAAATTGAGATTCTACAGTACATAGTAGATCGACTTGGAAAAAAAAATGGACTGTTTGAAGGGATGACAGGCGTACCAGGCGTACCTAGTGTAATCTGCTGTGGTTTCTGTCAAGGGGCCCCCTAATGCAGTGCACTGAATCGTGCGAAATCGTCGGGGGTCGGCTCTTCCGTCTGACTAGCACTTTATTTTAAGCCATGGCCTCGGTGAAGAAAGGATGGTATATGATCTACAAGTCAAAGCAAAAGTCAATTGAACCGCGGAACAACGATATCCAATTCCAGCAGTCTTCTCCGTGCCTGGTCCATAACGCAGGGCAGAGATGTTAGAACTTCATCTCCGCGATGCGCAGGCGCCTTCATGTTTATTACATGCCTAGAAGCGCTCAATGACCGCTCCCCCGAAATGTTTGCACGGTCGGTTATTGATTGGTACAGTGGATGCTGTCCATCGTGTGATCTATCAGAAAAATACGCTACCAAACATTCGGGTCCGCATGAAGAGGCAGAGAGGTCATGACGATTACCAGCAAAAGGTGTAGCTTCGCGTGCGTGCGCCACATATCACCGCTTTCGTCGTCCCTTGGTTGTACGTGGAAGCGCGTCATCATGGCGGATTGCGCCAGTGCGTCCAACGGACGTCGCACAGCAGCTTACTAGAGCAGGCGAAATATAATCATTCTATGGTGATTGAAACGTAACATGGGGAGCATGGATTGCAATCCGTCAGCTAGCATTTTCATGCTTCATAGTGCGAGAGATACGGTGCGCACCTATCACAGCCTCTGTGCCTCCCAACTGCCGTTGTCAGTCCAGCTTCACCAATCACAAGCATCACAAGCACAAAAACAGGTTCTACCGGCCGAGGTCTCCATTTCCGCTGTCGGTAAAGGCAGAGGAGTACTGTGCCCCCTAATGCCCTACCTATGGGCTCTAGGACTGCCGGAATCCGCACGTAGAAAGACTGGCGCGAGATTGCTGATCGTAGGCTACGGCTCTTGGGCTGTCATGCTAACAGATCATCTAACTATTAGTCAAGCAGTTCAGGTTAGGCAGAATTGGCATCGATCCAGTCATCTCCAAATCGACGCTCACGAGAATCTTCTAATCTTCTTCTCATGTTCGAGCGAGAACCTAGCAATCCCGCTATGCCCTTAGTCGTCTAAGTCTGTGGAGAAATCACCTCAAGCGAACCCCAGCTTTCCCCCCTTTGTGAGTGTTTCTTCCCCCGCAAAATAAGAAAAGGCCGATGGTGAAGGACCTGGAGGACACGCTAGTAAGCCCATTTCCCCCTTCTACGCTCATGACGGCGCCCCTTCTGTGCAGTCGCGCCATAATGTCCCATGGGGGCGTCGGTCCGAATATATATAAGATGCGATGCCATATCCATACCTTTCCCCGGTTTCGCGCATTTCGGTTAGGGGCCGTCGTCCTGGATTCGCTCGTTTAGGGCTCATCGCTGGATTATCCACCTATCTTATCATATGGGACTGCTGGCATTTCCACTGCCGAGGCTGGGGTTTGGGGTTTGCTGCTTGCGTTGGCGAGAATCTGGGGTTCGCTTCTTCATCCGATCGCGAATTTGATATCGGCACACACGAAAATCCTGCTTCATGCAATAAGCATTCAGACCTAACAGCAATTTCATTTTACTCCGCCGATTAGCTCTTACGAGTCCGCCCTTTTCAGGGGCTTTGGAGTACATATCCTAAGGCGTTCCGTGTCAACCACATGTCAAAAAGGACGTTCATCTGTTTCTGGACCCATCGCCGACTGCGCCGCCCCGTAGCATTTACGATTCCTCCAACAGACTTTCTAATAAATCGGACACTATGCAGGTACCCTAACAAACATATTGCGTTTCAAGTATGGACCCTTGAATGACGGCTTTTCGGTTTGAATTTCTGCTGCAGAAAGATGCAACTCACTATAAGCTCACGAGATATTTACAGGAGCAAACGCCAGATAAGACGATGCTTTCCACCCCGTTCGTGAGCTTCGAGGCAGGTAAGAGGAATAGCGAGAATGGAAGAGAAGTGTACCGCGAGTTTCGTATATCCTGCCGTATACTCCTGACTGGATCACATGCCAACCTATGTCTGTGCGCGAGATGGTAACGAGATAGCGCCTAGTAGCGGCATCATGATCTCGTTGTTCGTAGTTCTAGATCTTCCGATCTTTTCGTAGCGTCAATTCTTTGGCGATTATCTTGGTGTAATATAGGTCAGCCCTCGTCTTTCGCCTATGTAGTCGCCGCATGCAAAGCCCACAATCACATCCGCGGTGACATCCCATGCACGGCCTGTGATCATCTCCGTGCTAACTGAACGGAAGCAAGCGGGATCTGTCGATGAGGTGAAGAGTTCCGGTTGTTATGAGTGGTGGAAAGCCAAGCTGTGATCTTCGATGCGTTCTATAGTCGCCATCTTATAGTCGCTATAGTGCCTTGCAGCTCTTAGGCTCGGGCATAATGTGGATCTTCTGATAGCGACATTGGTCTATAAGATCGGGGTTGAGCCTCTCAGGCCTCTGAACTCGGAGGTACTCGGTCAATTGCCAGCCACGATAACTCCTCTCGGCTGTTTCCTTGACAGGTGTCAGCCCAAACTGTACTAATACCCCGGAACTACGCTCTATTGCCTCCTTGGAGATGATGCGGTGATTTTAGTCTGATGAGGCCGGCGGTCAGCATCGCGGATAACTTCATGTTTTCGTCTATCCAACACAATGCTATACGTAAGCATGGTGCTCTCGGCCGGACTCTTGGTTCTAGAATGTGAAGGGCGTGCATCTGATAGTCAACCCTACAACCCCATGGGGAGAAGATCGCTAACGGCTCGCTTAGGGTTATTAAAGGTTAGCCGAAACACACGATATCAAGATCAGCAGCGGTCCATCTCGAACTAGACCTCAGGGTGTGGGTATACATTCCGTAAGACTCCGAGATGGCCGAGCATATTCAAGTCATCGGACTGTGCTCAACATGATAATCTTGACTGATTTTGAAATTGCAAAAGTACAAGGATGTACCATGCGGAAAACCTTAGGGCTGGAGCTGTGATCTGGGAAAAGTTGAGGAGAACTATTAACAGGCTTCCGGAAAGAACAGGAGATCGATGATCCCTTTTTCTTGTCAAACTAGGGCCTTAGTAGGCAGTTGTAAGCTGGTGGCGAATAAGAGATTTTACGATGATGATATATTGAGTGTAAGGGGCAAGAGGCTTGACGCCTTATCTTCGTTTGTTGTTGGCTGCCTGCTTCTTTGTACATGGTAAGGTCACAAGAAAGTAGATAGACCTTTATTTGGATTTACAATACAGTTTTCACTCAGAGGGAAAGACTCAATATTAGTTAAGTTTACGTGGGTATACTTTCAATTATAGACTCGATAAGAAACTATGTAAGCTACTATAATCGATAACTTTTCAAAAATATTCATGACAAATGTAATGTGAAAGAGTCTCTACTACATAGACACGATTATACCAACGTGTTGTAAGTGCATAAGCTTGGAACCTGTAACAAGGTCTCGAAAATAAATGTTATATATTTTTTTGAAACTTATAGCAAGAAAGGCACGGCGTAACTACCTAAGATATAACTACCAAAGTAGCCAGGAAACCTTATAAATCAGATCATCATTATTGGAGTTAATAAACATCTTTGATATCTAAAATTGAACATTCAAGTTGACAGTTTGTATTAAGACTTTCTGATACTCAAACCCCTATTTCCAACTTCCCCCTGAATCTAAGGTAAGCTCATCCACAAATCCAGCATAGCAGGATAGTTCGGAGTCCCCAGACCCGTCACGGGATCCCACCCCTCCGACGCGATGAACCCGGCAGAGCCGCACCCCGAGTTATTGCCCGCCGTAATATCATGCAGGACCTCAGGATGAGCATACAGCACGGGGTTCACGAACCCAACCGTGCTCTTGCCGGCCGCAAGCCGCTCCTCGTTGATCCGCGTTAGTATGGACGCGAAGATAGGCGCTGACACGCTGGTTCCGCCGTTCGGGTAACTCGTCTGGTTGTTCCCGTACAAGACAAAGTTGGCGCCCGCGGCGCTGACATCCGGGTAAGCTCTCCCGGCGCGGTTGTATATGCCGCCGCCCGCGCCGAAGCTATCATTATAAACGGATGAGTAGTACGGGTACGCCTGGACAATGGGGTCCGCCACCTCGAAGTATTTATCGACCGCCGTCTTCTGGTAGTCTGGTGTTGGGTATATGTTCGAGAAGCCGCCGCCGGACCTGAACCCGATAGCCACCGCAGCGACCTCCTCGTCCCGGCGCACGTCGGCGCCCGGGGGCAGGTACGTGGAGCCGGTGGAGGTGACGTAGGGACACGTGGATGGCCATGCCGGGTTGAAGATAGACCCGTTGCCGAGGCAGAGGTTGGGGCGATCGCTCCAACCGAAGCTGCCTCCGACGCCGTAGTCGCCGGACGCGAAGACCACGGACACGCCTTGCAAGCCGAGCTGCGCGGATGAAAAACCGCCGTGTTAGCCAGTGTTTCCCAAATGATGAAGGAATAGTTCCACGAGGCATAAAAATGATGGTCAATGAAATCTCGATGGCGCTAGAAGCCTTACTAGGGTGTTGCGAAGTCACGAGGGGATCAGAAAAATTTAAGAAGTATCCGCCTTGGGATACAAAATGATCCGTGAGTATAAAGGGAGACGTACCTTCATCCACTCATCACACTGCCTTCGCTGATACGACATGGGGAAGTAGTCCTCCGCCCACGCGTACGAGATCGAAAGTACGTTCGTCGGTTCGTAAACGCCGCATTGGAGCTCGCCCTTGTACCCGCCGGGCGCCGGGTCCGGGTACGCATAATCGTACTCCGGGTTATTCCCCGCCTCGCCGTACGCCGTGTAAGAGCAGTAGCTTCCGTCGATCGCGTCCAAGAAGTTATTAAACAGGCCCTTGCGCCCGAAGTCGCCGTTGGAGTACACCTCGTCCTCGACTTGGTAGAGCACAGTGCCCTGCGGGTACAGCAGCGGATACGCGATCTGTAGGTCGAGAAACGACTCGAAGCCGCGGCCCTGGGGACCCGGCGCGACGCCGCCGTCGACGCTGCGGACCTCGGGCGCTGTGCCGTTCGGGATATTGGGGGCGAAGTCGCGGAACCACCGGTCCATGTCGATCTGGTTGTACTGGTCCGCGAACTCGTAGATGCCGAGTCGGTTGTCGGGGCGGACCTTATCGGGCTTCGTGATGTTGTAGAGGGCGGACACGCATGTGGGTGTCATGACTGTGTCGCAGTGGTCGAGACCTTGCAATTCGTCTAGAGGGAACGGCAGGTCTCTCTTTGACAATGCGCTGCGTTTAGATGGGCTCCTTGTCCTCTTAGACAGACGAGATTCCTTGCTGTTATTGGGCCCTAGAAGTAGTTTGATGCCAGGGGTAACGTAGTCCACATGATCTTGAACATGGCTCGGTAGGTGATATCTATAAAATTATAGTAAGAAGATGTTCAATGTGTTCTGTAAAAGCAACTCACTCAACGCAAGCGATCTTGTTACTGCCAGTCTCTGTATGTTCAAAAATGTGATATTTCGTCTTAAGTAGTCCCTCTGCCTCCTCAGCATCGGCATCGAACTGAAGCCACGCCTTATTAGCGGACTGAGAAATGCGATGCCCGGAGACCCCAGAAGCCTCGAGCCACTCGCGGACTATCTTGACCGTCTCCTCAGCCGGGGCGAAGAGGTCGTTGACTTGCTTCGCCGTGTAATACTTCCCGAAATTCGGAGAGTCGGGATGCGAGACGTCCATGAGTAGGTCACCCCCCCTATGTAGGTTGCCCTGCTTAAGTCCAATCCGCATTGGAAGGCTCATCTTCGGGTCCACCGCCGTGCGCTTGGTCCAGGACTTAGAGGTCGTCTCACCCCTCTTTTCGTGCAAGACATAGTTGCTGCTGGATGGCGAAGCTGCGGTTGAAGCCACCAGTATGCTCAAGAAGACCGAAAGATGCATATCTTCAACGGGGCTACGAAGCAATCCTAGACATTCCCGTGATTACAAGAAGGAAACTTATTTTATCATTACGACTACATAGTTGAGATATATACAAGTTCATTGCGATTATTAAGAGAGGCCCGGTGGGTCTACCAGGGATCGCAAGAAACATGCCGAAGCTCGCTCGTATTGAGACTCACCGCATACAACGTTCTGCGAAATGAGAGCTTTTGGCTGACTGTATGTAGCATTGAAGATCGCATATTACAGTCTGGGCTTAAAGAAAACATACACAGCCGGCCGGGTGGCTGCCTTAAGGGTTGCCAGAATGTCCAATACGGTTGAAGAAAAAGCCGTTGCCTAAACGGCGAGGCGGATTTTACTTGCCCCGGAAGTAGACAAGGCATGCCTGGAGCGGTTCGGATCCGACCCGAAGCCCAGCCATCTACCGTCCTTATTGAATATGTGGTTCGGGAGGATCAATTAGCTTGGGGCTATGTATGTGAGAAGTCAGATCTCACTTTTTCGTAACCCGCACGATAACTGGCGGGCTTCAGTAATACTACCTAAATATTAAGCATTAATGTTAATAGGTCAACTCGATATTTCAAAACTTTCTTGGTCATTTGTATTGATCTATGCGTATCCCCAAGAGAACCAGGTATTCAAGGTGTCGTCGACGAACGTGTGGAGAACCAAGGTATCTTCAAAACCAAAATCACGTATCACACGACGGCGGCACAAAAACTCATCGAGCAACACAGAACAGCGTCCGGTCTCCAGAGAGACTGCGTGGAAAAGCAGCTCTTCATTCCTCACTTTCTAGTAAAAAAAACCATCGTACACTGCATGTTTGGACGCCAACAGAGCGGAAGAAAAACTGGAAAAGATGTAGAGGGCAGAGATCAGATAGTAAAATGAATCCGTCCTCACTCCACCGTCCGAAATGTCCAACCCAACTCAGCCCCCTCACCCCGCCAAAACCTATCCTCAGAGTATGAGAAAAGATTTGCTTGTACCCCCCTTTCCTCATTCCGTCATGTACACGCATCTCGGGGCATCCCTCAGAGACGCTCTGAGGTGGGGCTACCATGAAGCACTTCCATTGCTGTGATTCGTATCAGTATGTCCCAGTAGGAATGGATGCATGCTTCATGGCCAAGAGATAATGAGGTTCGTCATCGCCTATATTCACTTCATCCGGCAACCGGTGAACCCAGCTGATACCTGGTGTTGATAGTAATCGTCGAAGTATGTCCGGACCTAGGCAATCAGCTTCTAGATGAACCTCCTGACCGATCTTGTTCAGAGACCACCTTCTTGTCCTTCCGCGACTTGAAGACGAAATCACCCATGATTTGGATATGATCAGCCGGGAAATGGTAATTCGGGAATCCTGGGACACGTTTGAGATACTCGTAGTCCGGCGGCCCAAGCAACTCGACAACATCTAGCGTATTGGTAGTATACCAGATGTAATCCAGCACGCCGGAGAACGTCGGCGTATAGTTGGTAAAGGTGAGCTCGTCAGGTGTCCCGAAAAGATGCGCATAAGCATTCCGTAAGCTAAAGGGGTGCTCGATGCCGTCGCGGGTGAAGTTGCCATAGGAGTGGCCAACTAAGTCAGGATGATCTGGCGGAATGCGACCTTTCTCAAGTAGCTCATATACAGAACTGTCTACCATTGAGTTATAATCGCCACAGACAAGTAGCGGGATGTCTGTGTTGTTTCGGTACTCTTGGCTGGGTGCAGGCTCCGGGTGCTCATCGCCTGAAGTTTCATCATCGTCTTCTGATATGGGCTTAATTAATCGTTTCTCATTGACCGATAGAGGTGCGCGGCGCGTATATCTTTCAGACTGCTTAGTAACCAGCTCCATCAAGATACCAGTCTGCACAGCCTTTACGTCAGCAAGGTAAGATTCCCAGCAGAGGTGCGCGTTGACGACAATAAACCGATTGCCTGTAAACCGTGATTCAAAAAAGCAGTAGACAGCAATAGTGTCTTTCGGCATGACACGGTTGAAGACATCGTCGGCCGACTTCATGTCGGGCCGGTTAATAGCCGTTTGCCTGAAATCGACAAGCTGTTTATCTAGTAAGATGTACTTGTCACTCTTATAGAAGATAGAACAGCCGTCTACGGTTTGTTGATCCTTGCCCATCATGTGCTTCACACGAGTCTTTGGATAGAAGACACCCTTATAACCATGCTTGGCTAGTTCGGGAGTGAAGAACATATCGAAGGCATCCATCGCCGTCTCTTGCAAACAGATAATATCGGGATTTCTTTCGTATAGCTCTCGGATGATGCTCTCCTTGCGGTACTCCCAGGATAAGGCGCTGGCTGGAGTATACCCGTATAACGTGCTTGTCGCATATTTATCGCAGAGCGTGTTCCATGACAGAATACGAATGTGTTCCTTGTCTGTGCCCACATCTTCTTGAATAGTGATGGGCGCACGTGGGTTAGGGGGTATAGGTACTAAGATACAATTAGTTTTGACTTCCGCGGCAATCTCGGCGTATATACACCTAGAGACAGAAAGGATTTCATACCTGGGGCTTGCTCCTTGAGATAGGCGATTAAGGCTTTAGTACCTTCATCGGCAAGTTTCTGCTTCTGATCATGTTCCAACGGATTCCCTTGAATGCCGAGGAGGTCCAGAAAGTGTAGTGCTCCAAGCTCCGATGGGATCGTTTGGATAAGGTTGTTGTAAAGCAGTAACTGGCGGAGAGGAGTACACATACCCAGCTCCGGGGGTAGTGTGGTGAGTTGGTTGTGCGAAACATCCAAGTAGCGCAGCGATCGGAGCTGTCCTATCTCGGAAGGTAGATGAGTCAGGCTATTAGATGCAAGGTAGAGTTCGGTAAGAAACGCATAATGATCAAAAAGCATTACAGAAATATTCTTAAGTCCTTGCCCACTGAAGTCGATGTTCAACCAGTCTTGTCTATCTAGGGCCTTGTCGACGTTAACAGGTCGGCCCCTATCTTCCAGTTCTCCGTCGACGGTTGATTCGGCCGAGGCACTTGGCAGAGCAGGACCAATGCCTTTGTTCTCACTCGCTCTAAGCCTGGCAAAGTAGTGTGGCTGATGTTGCTCCGTCATGGTCTGGTGAGCACGTTCAGACTCCTTGAATGATTTCATCTGCTCTGCCCAATGTTCGCTTAGCTGCTGACCCTGACCACCGCGGGAACCAGGAGCGGTTCCATTTTGGTGACTGCTTGGCGTGAAGGGAGTTACATTGGACATTAGCCCAGAGGAGAAGGTAGAATGCGTTAAAGACCCAGAGGTCGCGCCATGGCCTGCGTGATCCTGCGGCAGGTTTTGATGGTGCTGCTGCGGATGGGTATGATGCTGGTGTGCATTTTGTTGCACGAAATTGTACATCATCTGCGGCGCCATGCCACGACCTCCGGGGACTCCATTGAGGCGAGAGCCGTGCCCCTGTTGATGGTTCGGTCCGTACATGCCGTGTGGGAGTCGAGTCGTCGGTTTAGTTGAAGGGATACCGTGTCAGCACAGCGGGCTGGCGACGGCGTAGAGAGGATATAGTGGATGTGGATTTGGTTTCGGAGAATAGGCGATTTAATGACGGTAGTTTTACTCTTTGGCGATTCTTGGCTATGGAAATGGAGGACGTTGATTTAGATCTCACGTATAATTGATGTGGGGTGGTTCGCTGTATGTACGAAATACTGTGTGCCATCGAGGTGCGAAACAGCAACCTATTTTGCGATGAGGGGCGATTACGACGCGTTGCCTCGAATTGCCCTTGACAACCTGTACTAGAAAGCTAAAGGGTCCAATTCTTGGGATATATCCATGCATATAGATCGAGAACATGGAAGATTGTATGACACCAGTCCAACCGAGTTGGAGAGATGTGTACGTCGGATCTCAGTCAAATCGGCGTCGTATGGGTCGCAAATAGTAGGTATAGGTACGCAGATGGCCTGGGGAAGGCTGGGCCGTCGTGCTCTATTTCAGTTCGTCGCTGGGTGGTAGTAGGGAAGGACCTGGGTCTTTGACACATATACGGGAAGCTAGCGCGATAGAAGCTATATTAGGGTAACACGTTGTTAGCCCGCGCGGTTCATCGAGGATCCAAGTAGTGTTGTTTAGATAGCAGCCTATGGATCTAGGTTAGCAGCATGTCGTAAGGACAATCCATGGTAGAGAAAATTCGAGTTCAAACTCGAACAGCCTCGGGCCATGTTAACAGTACAACATGAGGCCTAGAGCCCAGGCTCAGAGCTCAGAGTCCGGTGGCGGGGCGAAATAGTAAATGCAACAGTGGTCGACAGAAAGGATATGACGATAGGAGGATCAGGCAGGGAGTAAGGCGAGAGACAAGTGAGGGCGCAACTTACGAATAGGAAGCAAGGCCCACGGTGGCAGCGACAAGCTACGTGATGGATTCAAAATTGGAAAGATGGCAATACGAATTTGATGCGTGCACAAAGAATCGAGCTCGGCCGTGGACAGAGGTGGTAGAAGGACAATACCGGAAGGACCGAGTCAAGATCTAGATTGGCGGGTGTGCGTGCTGGGTGTTGGGTGTTGGGTCACGATTAGCTCGAGAATGCGGTTCACAAGCTGCAGAAGATCTCGCCGATATATGGTGAGGTCTGGATACCTCAGGTATCTTAGGTAAGGTATGGGTGGAGGAGCTTGTACGTGCTCCGAGCTTTGATCGCGAATGGGTACGAACAGTAAGGATTCGACCAAATGCGGAGGGAGAGCCTTGTCACGTGATGTGCAAATTTGAACTGCCGCAGTCAGCGCTAACCTTAGGTAGGTAGCCGGGTAGCTAATAAGGTTCAGCCTTGCAGCTATCGTTATCAAATATCCGTTATCCGAACCTTCAGGGTTATGTACCTAGGTAGGTACCTAAGGCTTAGATCAGCTGCAATCCATCTCATGTTTGTGTCACTTGGGTATCCAGGTATGCGGTACCTTTGGTAAATTCCTTTGTCCTCAGATGATAACTAACAGAAACACCCGGGTATCTACATGTTTGGTAAATGATAAACAAAGAATTGTATATCAATCCTGACGTAATAGCCTAGGTACAAGGTATATACCGCATTTGTTTGATCCCGCTTCTGAAGATATCGTCAACTTTTCCAGCCATCTTATTCAACTAATAATAAGGTTGATTGAACAATTCATCTTCCATCTTCCCCCCGAAAACGAATCAACCTCACCGACACATCATCGCGGGTGTTGGCTTATGAGCTTATGGTTCATGACGTGGCCGTGATTTTTTATTCAAGACCGGACCGCTTTACCGCTTTAGCGATGAGCAGCCATCTATTATATCAATAGTATGAGGAGATATAATAGAACTTACGGTTTGCTTACTGACGGAACTACCTAGACGATGGCCCTTGATTCGTCTCAGTGGTAGGTGTTGCATTTACTTGGCTATAGGTAATCTATTCCTGGTTATGATTATCTCGACAGGTTACTCGGATAGTCTTTCGCATCGCCCACACTATTCAATGCTATGACTTCAGAGATGTTACCCTTCGAAACCGGTACTACACACACACTTCCGATTGATGTGTCGTTACCTGCCTACGGATAAAGACCAATCTGTAGTGGTACACGCATCTCATGTTACCAAGCTTGAGTCTTCGGCCAGTTCAGCCTCAATACTCTTGTCCCATGCCAAGAATCTGGAAGCTGGGGAAGCCGGGGCGACACATTACTGGCTTCCTGCACTTCAGCCTGATGGATGCGAAGCTGCACGACATTAAGCGAGACATAATTAGAAAGTTTGCTATTGGTATAAAATCTTTCGTTTAGCCCTGAAGTTGCGTAAGCTGCTAAAGCTATATCAAAACCATAAATAGGCGAATCTTGGTCTCAAGAGAAGGCAGCGTACTCGGGATAAGATGCCTGTTGCGTTGCGTTGCGCTGCGCTTTCATGATAAAATACGTTGGTATTGGGGTTCTTATCTACCTACAGTGATGCGAGTGGAGCATCGTCAGTGCCCGGGCATCAGACCGCTCAGACTCCAATTTGTTCTATACACAGGGTATATCTGTACGAGATCATATTATATCATGTGTTATGTGAGGTAAGTAGTAGGGCCGTCTCGTTGAGAGACTAGAGTCTAGGTCTTTTATCTGGACCAATTACCTGGGACTGGTCGTCCGACCCCAGAACATTCCCTTGCTCCGACTTGCTTGTATCCTGCAGGGAGTAACCGAAAACCCCTACCAGCATACTAGAATCGCTGGAACAATAATTGACTAGCGAGCTTGAATGTCCAGGATTCTACGAACTTGGGTTCGATCACAAGCTGCACGCGAAATTATGTGCGCCCAACTGGTCCAGTGGCCACCGACTTCTGCGACTTCGTACCGACTGAGAAATAGGTTGGACACCGTTATGCAGGTGTAATGCGGGGGAACCATACAAACCTCGACTCGCAGGGATCGTCGGTCCACCCGCTGGGTTTCAGTTGACAGATAGAAATCGTTACTCTGTCCCAAAGTAGCCATAAGAGGATGAGTTAAAGCATCGTGATCACAATGCGGAAAAGCGCTAGACGGAATAGGGTCGCCATGTATTTTTGGAGGGCATACATACATACATAATAACTGGCCAGTCGCTCCCAAGTTGCTCATTGCTTGCTATGCCGTGCATGTCTTCTAGGACTTGAACAATAGCCAGTCCTGCAGTCACTTCGAACCGCGAAGCCTTTGTTAATACGGCCAAAGCTACGGCATAGACACCAACACGGGAACAGCTACCCATTCCCCTTTGTTCCCGAATTTCCCAAATTCGCATAGTGAGCGGGGGCAATCCGACGAAGCCGCCTTATACAGACACAAACTTCGACGTTGTTACGAGATCCTCAGCAACGTAGACGTGGTCTGGATAAGACTAGAGAAGATTGCCAATTGGGAAGAACACATGAGAGGCCATTCTTCGACTAAAGGAAGAATCGTAACGGTCACGTGTAACGACAGCCGACGAGATTTCCCAGGCAGTGGCTCACCGGGGATCCATTGGAGTGTTCCGTCGAAGCATCGCCAACAGGTCGATAGAGCAAATTGACAAATTCCCGACATTCCGAGGTGTCTAATGCCAAGAGACTCCTTTGGTAAACACCATCTTTCTCCCTGGCAAACTCACCGAGAAAGTCTCCGGGCCGGGAATTTAAATTTCCCAATTGGACGTCACTGAGAGACCCTGAAAAATAGAAAGCCTTGCGGAATATCTGAAGCGTCGTTCGGACCTAAAGGTCACGAGGAGTTCTAAGAGATATTAGCTGGGGCTCGGGCCGTTGGTTGGCATCCAGGTCTAGCGGCCATTGCTATTATAAGAGTAAGGCGGGGGAGGGGACCTGAGGGTCTCTGGAAACTGGGGAGACTTTGGAGAGAGGAGAAGGTCTCCAAGGAGCAATACAACTTCCAAGGCTTTTTGCTTGGCGCCATTTCCAGCGGTCGACTTGCTATTCTGCAACGGCGGGCTATTCCGCTGCAACATTAAAAAACCGATATCAGCAGGTGTTGTCATATGTATGCCAATTGCCATCGTCACACACAGACTACAGACACAAGGAGATTAGCAGATTAGCAGATCCCCGCGGCCCGCACAGGCTCACTAGCTCACAGGCTGCGCATCTTCAGATAAGGAAGCAGCACCGATTCATGAAACAAGAGGAGTATTCCTTCGGGAGAAGATTCCCAAACGAAGACGAGACGAAACCACTCCACCGGATGCGTTGCCGGGAAATCCCCAATACCCAATCAACGAACAGCCACCGCACCCCAAGGCCATGGCTTGGTAGAAGAAAACAGACCAGGAGAACAAGACAAGACAACGACAACCCACAATCGGGTTGCATTGCAACGGTGGTCGTCTGAGATCGAACCAACAGACACACTGCAACATTACTGGCATATGACATACTACAAGTGCGCATTGGAAAAGTGTGCTTTTTTTCCATACTAAACCCTTTTAATACCAAGGGTTGCTGACCTGTCAAGACCTGCAGTGCAGGTGGTGGGTTGCAAGTGATGAGTTGGTGTATGGATATGGTATAAGCGTGTTTGGAGAAGAAGAGTATCCGTCGCAAGAGGGTTGCCAACTGGGGAAGACTTGCGGTTTTCGCGTCCTTTTCGCACGAGCACATGCACAAGGCCAGCGGGCACAGGAGAAGAAGCGCATAAGCATAAGTGCCATAGTGCAAAAGTGCAGAAGTGCAAGAAGCGCATGCAGCTGAAGCTGGAGAAGATAATCGCTGAAGAATTTTTTATTGCTTTTTCAAGGTACCTCACATCATACATCATACAAGGTACGGCATAAGCACACGGTACAGTTACCGAAGTTGCGTCGGGGTAACTTGCAGGCCGCGTGCCGTGGCAGCGTTTAAGATTAGCCCCGGGGGGTACTTGGTAGGAACAGGAGAGTACAAGGGCGGCGCAACGAAACATTGAACGGGGGGGAACAGCAGCGGGGGAAGAGACGCAACGGGCAAAATGGAGTTCGCATACAGCTTGTCGATGTACTCGCCCCCTGTCCGAGTCAGACCCGCGAACACTAGAAAATCGTCTTCCAACACCAACGCTAACAGCACCTACACTTTCGTCCACGGGGCTAATAAGCACAATATTACTAACCCTCCACACCGAGACGACGACGCTGGGGGTGAAGGCGAAGAACAGGATCAAGTTCAAGAGAATACTAACACCAATCACACCAGCAATACCATCAATAGCAACGACGAGGAAGAGGACCATCGTCGGCTTATCAAAAAGTCCAAGAAACAAAAGAGTAGCGACACGGCCTCGGTTAGATCCAGGATACCTGGTAAACGACGCCCACCGCCAGCCGGAACTCTTCCGCAACTTGCCCACAGGCCGGCGTCGCATCGCTCTCACTCGAGGACCTCCTCTTCTTTTAGTCTCAGCTCCCGAACGTCGCACGAAACACAAGCACACGCACAGTCACAAGCGCAAGCACAGGCGCAAGCACAAGTACCAGCATTACCAACACAACAATTGAACCTGGCATCCGCCCCTTCTACCTCTTATCCCACTCTTCATTCTACCCATGCCGCAGCCGGCGACACCGCAAGTAGCACCCACATCTCGTCACCGCCTGCTGCCTTGTCACGATCAAATGATGGAAGAGACGCAAGCGCCATAACCAGTTCTTCGCCTCCAATCGACCGCCGTAGTGGCACAAACGCCAATACCGACGCCGACACCAGCGCTAGCACTGGGAATAGCAACGCTCGTCGACACTCGACAGCTGCATCTGCGTCTGCATCTGCGTCTGTACCTGCACTTGCACACGGACTCGCGCCACCCGCACCAATCGTTCCAAGCTCGATCTCATCTGCGTCTCTTTCATCCGATCCCGAACGTCAGCAACCAGCTTCGCCGAAATCTTCCAAATTCATAAGATCCGTGCACATCCCTATCTTCAGCGCTGACAGCGGCTACCAGCACGCGACCGCCAGCTATCCTCCTGCCCAGACAAGTTTGTTCAAACGAAACTCCCTGCACAAGTCGAATCACATTCCAAATCGCCCTCCGACACCAACTTCGCCCACCCAAGCTTTTGCGGGCCCATCTTCGCCTGTACGCCGGAAGTCATCCAGGGGCAAACACCACCATGACGCAATGCCCATTGAGCCTGGTCAATTCAGTCCTCCTCAAAAATACGCCCCCGCCTCCTCCCGCACTGGCAACACTTCTTCCGGCCCTACCCATACAAGCCAGACTGCTGTCATGGCTTCCAGCGAGAATTTGAACCCTTCGTCGGCGGAGGGGAGCGTAGCTGCTTCTTCCGCCTCGACGTCTACCAAGACGTCTCTCGCGTCGAAGCCTTTCATCACCCGTAATAACCGGATTTATATTAATGAACCCACGCTATTGTATCCCTTACCTGTCGACTTAGCGGAGCTCCACAGACAATCTCTTCGCACGCTCATGCTCTTCCAGCTTTTTGGTGGTCCGACAACTGCGCCTGGTTTCTCCAACAAGCCGCCGTCGCGCGTCCTCGAGGTAGGATGCGGGTCTGCGTTCTGGAGTATGATGTGCCACCGGTACTTCGCGCAGCATGGCTATTCGCAAATATCTTTTACTGGGCTCGACATCGTACCCCTGGTGGGTTCGGGACTCGACCAAACGTGGAAGCCAGACAAGGATATGCGATGGCGGTTCGTCCAGCACGACATGCGACGGACGCCGTGGCCGTTAGCCGATAACGAATTCGATCTGATCATGGTTAAAGATATGTCACTTTCAAACTCGATGCGTGATCCGCAGCAGTTTTTTGAAGAATACCTGCGTATACTAAAGCCAGGCGGTGTCCTCGAATTTTGGGAAAGCGATCACTCCGTTCGCATGCTACGACCGCACGTACTGAAGACGCCCGCTGTGACGAAGGCCGATTCCGACTCCGACTCTGACGACAGTAGTGAAGGGGAGGACGAGAGTGAGAGGTTAGGAGCATACGCCATGACGAATAACACGCCCCTCAGTGCACCCTTAAATCCGTTCCTGGTTGAGTACAATGGTTGGGCGACTAAGGCTCTAGACGCTCGCGGGTTGTCTGCCGTCCCCTGCACATTGATCGGGCCTCATCTTCTACAAGAAGCTGAGACGCTGACTGATGTGCGATCGAAGCGGTTGGCGGTGCCACTGAGCGAGATCAGGTGGGAACGCGAAGGCGTCGGCGGGGTCGTGACAAAAGATGGTAAGAGCTATATCGATTCGATGAAAGGGAAAGGCAAGGTGACGGACTCGAAAGGTGAGAAGTCGCGTGGCAAAGCATTAACAGCCGCCCAAGCCGCGCTCCGACGAACTGCGCTCGAGACGGTTGTAGGCATGATCCAATGCCTAGAACCAATTCTCCGAGAGATCAGTGGGAAGAGCCAAGACGAATGGGACAATTGGAACGGCAAGATGATGAACGATCTGCTGCGCGACGGAGGCACGAGCTGGGGGGAATGCTTAGAAGTGGGAGCTTGGTGCGCAAGAAAGAAGCTGAATCCAACATCATAACACAATGGGTCGATATAATGGTCTCTATTTTGGCCGGTTATCCGTTGCTATGTTTATTCGGCATGTCTCAGACATTGGCTTCTTTACTCCACCAACTCATCAAGGGGGGGGTGAATTCACCACCACGCCTATACTGCTTCCAAGGAAAAAATTGGCCACCAGCTAACCCCCCTTCGCAATTATGCCCCGTCGTATCTTTTTCTGAGCGTCCGATACCTTTTCAGGTAATACCTGTACGCCACACAAGTCAACAACCAAACGAATCAAAACGTTATCAGCTCGAAATTACGTTAAAACCAGAAGGGGTGGACATCCCCCACAATGTCTAACGTTTAAGAGGAAAACTCGTGGGCGAAAGCGCAGTTCGGGGGACTGGGCTCCCCCCTTTGCTTGCCTGCCTTATACATTCTTGTCTTTATTTTGACATATTGGATGATGATGCACACTTAACTATATGGATGGAAATATGATTGAAGATATATTACAATTTATGGGTATATGTTTAGAATCTTGACTAGGGGCGAACTTCCGTCCTAGTTATGGTATATAAGGGAATTGGGCCATTTTAAAGGCCGGGGAGACTGAATGGAATGTTTATAGACGGGTCAATGATATCAATGTTCGGGACTCGTTTCGTACAACTTGCATCTGGTGAAAATAGAAGTGCTCGTGAACTCTACAAACGAATTAATGGAATAGACTTACAGTGCCTCGATTTCTTTGATGAGAAAGTAAGAGTCAGTCAGCTAACTATCGTGCCATAATAATCGGTCCAATACTACCGGGAATAAACAATACCTACCTTTCTTGACGAAATCCGCTCTTCCTATCGCACTCCGTATGGCTTCTTCGTCGCGCAGGTGCGCATTCCCCATAAAGGCTTTGTGTAGCCGCGGGCGGAAGTAGGCAAAGCCTTGGGGATAGTCCCGGCCCAGGTTGAGGAGCTCTTTATATATCGCTATCACCTGCCGCCGCAGCTCGGGGTTCAAGGCTGACATGGTGGTTTGATTTGGCTAGTCCATCGATCGCTCAGATTTGTTGCTGTTTGCCGTTCCACGTAGATTGAGGCGAGCACCCTAGAGCGATGGTTGTGTTAGGTAAGTGTAAGTGTAAGTGTAAGTGTAAGTGAGCATCTTGACGGGGTTTCGGTGACGCCATATCTTATCGTACAGGTACCGAGGTGCCCCTCCGACCTAGCTACCCCTGCCCCTACGCAACTTCAAAGGGCGCGAAGATGCAAGGCCCGTCCCTCACTTCGCAATTGTGATACAACTTTCATGGATTGAATTCCCGTGGGAAGTTAATTGACTGGAGTACATCTTCCCCTTCGATCCAATCCGCCATAATGCCACCCAGATCGCGTTTAAAGCCGCTCGCGCGCGTGCTACCGCCCGCTCCAGCTCTCTCGCGACGACCCCCGCCCCTCGGCATCGGTCCGGTTACGACGTTCCAACCGCGCCGACTGCTACAACTTTCCCCTTCTCCTCCTTCTGTCTCCATCTCCGGCAGCAGCGTAGTAGCAGCCCCGACTCCGAGTCGTCGCACCTTCTCTTCCTCTTTCTCTTCCGCCCCGGAACCGCTGCTACCGCTACCTTCCAGCAGGTGGTACGCGGACCTACGCGCGCGACTAGGCAAATGCATCATGTTCGGGTGCAACCACGCGCAAGCACACCGCGCGGCAGGCGTGCTGCGCGCGCTCGCGAACGAGTGGCGTGGACTGAGCGCCGGGGCCGAGGGGTTCCTGACGGGCGGCAGGAGAGGGCTCGAGGGCCAGCAGGTCGTGTGGGGGGAGATGGATAGTTTTGTAGGTGGCACCTACCTCTCGGCCGTTACTCTCGAAGAACGTGCCTGGTCACAGAAGACGGCTTGGAAGGGGAGGAGAGAGAGAATACGTGAATGGTAGCGCTAATGAATAAGTGATGGCGCAATAGGGGCACGTCAATAATGCGAATTATATCCGCTACGCGGAGTCCGCGCGCGTCAACTGGATCATACACTTTGCGGGCGTGGACCCGGCGAACGGGAAGCGGTGGAGGGAGCTCATGACGCCCAAGGGGACCGGTCTGATTATGAAGTCTATCAAGGCCGAGTATAAATTTGTAGCTACTCCCCCTCTCTCTACCCCTCCCTCGTTTCCCCCGCCGCCTCTTTTTATTCTTTCGATGTGCATGTAGTTACCCGCTAACCCCTGACGATAGCCCATGACCTACCCCGACACCATCTCCGCGTACCACAAGCTGCGCTCGAAGCCGACAGCGTCCAGTACCTCGCTAGTGCTCGACTGCATAATCCTGTCTCACCGCCACAAGCGCGTCGCCGCGCGCACCGAGGAGGACGTCGTCGTCTACGACTACGCCGCCGCCCGCAAGACGGCCGTGCCGCCGTTCGCGTTCGCCGCGTTCCGCGACGTGTGGCACATGCAGCAGGACGAGACGCGCCGCGCCAGGGCCAGGATACGCGAGCTCGCGGGCTTGGTCGAGGGGATCGAGAAGGAGACGTGGGATCGTAGCGATGCGGTTGAGGATATGGGGACGGCTGCGAGGGGAGGTAGGTAGTTGGAGGTGGAGAAGAGAGGGTGGGATTGAGTGGGATGGTGTGTGGCTTAGATTTAGAGAGATAATTCTGCCTCGTCGTCGCAGTATATCTCAGTTAGGTATGTCATATCATCGGTATGTAATTGGGGGGAAGTTTTGTGGGTGAGGGGAAATGGATAGTGATGAGGCAGCCACTCACGGGATCCGATATCCTGCCGACTTCATTGGCATCTGCAGCTCTCTGAACAGTCCCCTCTTACTTCCTGAGCTACACCTCCAGCCAGATTAAAAAAATCATTATTATCATGGCTACACCCTCAGAAACTTCTAACCACGAGATGTGTATGACATCTTGCCACAAGAAAAGCCCCCTTGTATGGGAACAAGATTGGCACAGCATTTCTCATAAGGCTGTTTACATGGCAGGACTCCGTGCAGCTCGAGAGCAAGGGTGCGAGACATGTTCATTTCTCTGCGGAGTACTGGCAAGATACAAAGGGGTACCAATAAGCCAATTGATAGGCGCTGTGAAAATTGACTTCTTCAGTATATCTTGGCGAATTCCTAGGCCTAGCCAGCAAGACGTGGCTTTAGGGCAAGCTCAGGACAAAGTTGGCGTATTCGAGCTAACTGTTGCTGAACTTGATTTTTGGAAGTTAGATGCCGAGCTGGTACGACTTGAATTATTCACAACTTCAGGTCAGTTACTATACCTAGGTAAATCCTACAATTACCTATGTCTTTTACCCACCTTAGGGGCAATATCTTATCGCCATGCTGACGAACAGGTGTGAAGATGTGCCCTGCCATCCCTCCTGGATTGTAAGTGAGAATGGTCATTACCCTCCAGGCCGTATACTGCCGAAGACGACCGACTCTGAGGAGACGCTGGCTCAAGTGCGAAAATGGCTAAGCGACTGCACAGCTACACATAATCGCTGCGGTTCTGGTGCTGTTACGGAATTACCTACCCGAATTCTGGATCTCAGCCGGGATAACGTAACTGGCGCAGTGAGGTTAGTCGAGACCGATGAAGCTTCAATGAAATTTGCACGATATGCATGTCTAAGTTATTGCTGGGGTGGAGAACTCGCTGAAACAGCAGTGGCTAGTACGGTGAGGCTGAGTTCGATGAAGGAGGGGATATGGATCAAGGATTTGCCCCAAACTTTTCAGGATGCGGTGCATATCACGAAGAGACTGGGCGTTCGGTATCTCTGGATTGATTCTATGTGCATCCTGCAAGATGACGAATCCGATTGGGACCGGGAATCCAGGAAGATGGCATCGGTCTACCAAGGTGCATTCATTACAATCGGCGCAACATGCTCACAAAATAGTGATGCAGGATTCATTCGTTCATCCAGCCCAGCTTATACGTCCTCTCTCGCGTCGTTAAAATGCCAAGCAGTAGATGGGCGATTTTTCGACCTCTATGTCAGGGAACGGGTACCTCACTTTGCGGATTCTAAAATATCGACACATCCTATGTTGAAGCGTGCTTGGATATATCAAGAGCGCATCCTTTCACCAAGGTTTCTGCACTTCGGACAAGAAGAGCTAGTTTGGGAATGCAACGAGTATACCTCCTGTCAATGCTTATCACTACCCAACAGCGCGGAGGTGTTATTCGATTATTACTGGCATCCGGAAACCAAGCAAGAATATTCGAAGGGTATCCATTCAACACATATAGGGGATTTAACAGCCTGTTGGCGGGGCGTTGTGGGAACTTATAACCAACTGGCGCTGTCGTTCGAAAGAGACCGGTTACGGGCAGTGGCTGGAATTGCCGATCAAATTTCGACGGCCGGGTCAAAGCTTACCCAGGGAGGACCTGGCCTCGGACGGTATATAGAGGGCCTTTGGGAAAGCTCGATTTTGGAGAACTTGTGTTGGAAAATTTCGAGTTTGAACACCACGGCCCGGCGGCCGGACAACGCGGAGTGGCGGGCCCCAACGTGGTCATGGGCATCGGTCCAAGATTCATCTGCCACAATTGACCTTCAGTATTCTATAAATAAGACAAAAGAAAAGTTTGCCGAGGTCTTGAAATTCGGCTACACACATTACTCTCCAGCGTGTCAAAAATACGTTCAATACAATTATATTCGCCTCAAACTTTACTCGACACGGGAGATAACGCTCGACAAGAAATGTAACGAATACAATGATCTTACTTGGTGGTTGATGGAACCTAATGAAGGAGAGGTTTCCGTAGGCATAAACCCAGACTACGACTGGGATAATGCAGCTGATGATGGTCACATCAGTGTTGGAAGTAAAGTTACATGCGGCTTACTGCTCTCGAGTTTGGACGATGGCGGTACTTGTGTTGGTGTGGGTTTGCTGTTAGTGCCGGTAGATATGGAACATGAATTGTATAGGCGTATTGGATGCTTTTGCCTTTGGATGCAGGACTGGCAGGACTGGTGTAGTCAAACACAGAAGCAGATGATCGTTTCGCTAGTTTGATAGCAACCAAAATGGACAGCAGCTGAGCTATATCATAGCTACCTAGTTTAGAACATGAAATGGGTTATACCTATCTGCTATACAAAATATCATGTCGGATGCCACATAGGTACCTGACTGCTATTTTTGTCAGACCTCTCGATTAGCTTCAAGCTCGTCATAAACTCCATCACTTTCCTTCTATATGGTAAAGCTTCGCTTATCCCAGAGATTATTTTACCACTCCAAACTTTGTAGGCTTGGCTTCACCACCAACCAAGAGGCAATGCTGATGCAGAGTGGCACAGCGACAGTAAAATACACCCAGAACTTTGGCTGGCCGGGGGCGAAATCGTTAGGCATGCTAAAAATAGCGGCAACCGTCGACAGCGGCACGAAGATGAGAGCCACGTAGGTCAAACGCTTCACGTCGACTGACTCCATAAGTGAACGGCGAGTGTCTAGGAGCTGGGTCATGGACGCCGCCACTGGGATCATCTGCTCGAGACATAGACCGTATTGCTCAATATTCTTCGACAGGTGGTCTAGATCTTTCAAGACCAAGTCCCATGGTCCTTTGCAAGCCTCCGTCGTAGAGTGATACGAGACAAAGTTTCTTGTCGATTCGAGCTTGGACAGGGACTGCATTGCTCGGTGTCGCCACTTATGTAGTTCCATCGTTTCGTACTGGCTCAACGTTAACTCCTTGTTTCGAAAGGAATATTCGTAGCGCTTCATGTATCGACCAAGAACCTGGCTGTAGAGCATCCATTCGCCTACGACTACCCTTAGAGGATAATACACTAAGCTAAGTAGGCTGGGGTTCGCCAGTTCCAGAGCTGCTGGGTTTTCTGAGATATATGATATGATGGTTTTGGATATAGAACCTCTACGATTCTTGGGATACGTATTGGCACATTGGAAAGTAGAGAATAGTTGTGGTGTGTGAAACTCCTCGAAGCCACTGTGTAGAGGTTCTCGACGAAGCCGGAGCTGGGGGTCGGACTCCTTAAATATCGCCGAAGTGCTCGAATCAACAAGAATAATGCCTGTAACGTGTGAGGCCTAAGTAGTACTGCACTGTGTACGTGGCTATATCACTTACCAATCCACGATTTATCGAAGTGTTTCATGAAGACCGAGCAACTGCTACGTATAAGTCCTAGTTGCCGTCCATGTAGCTCCGATAGGCGCCTCACTGAGCGAGACACATTTCCAGAGGTTTTAAGGACCCAAGGGGCATTTTGCAGTGGGCCATTGCAGCTTAGGTCGATAACCTGCTGATAATGAGTGTGGAAAGAATGTGTCTGCGATAGTATGTGAGAGGGAGTCAAAGCTACAGAGGGCGGAGCTGGCGATAGCTCTACATCGACGTAGTTTGTTAAAACGTAACTTGCAAAGAATATAGGGTCTATGTCTAACGTGGTCCCTAGGAGCTCAAGAATTGACGGATGTAAATCTTCGATGACGATAACACGACCATGATCAGGGGGCGGGGGTGCAAGAGCAGAAGCGATTTCATAGTAGTGTAGTTCTTGGTAAGGATAGAAATAATCCTCTCCACCTCGAAGAGTGCAGTCTAAGTAGTATGATTTGCATGTATCCAGTGGGAGGCAGTAATCCTCAAGAAATGCAGAGAGTGCCCCAACACATGGGTTGTCTTGCTGGCGAAAATTGATAAATTCTTTATATGTCTTCAGCTTATTGCCGTCCATTTCCAATAGCCTCAAGGCATTAGATTCTTTATGTCTAATAAACCTACTTAACTACCCAGGTAGGCATTTATATAGGGACTTAGATATTTTTGTGCTACATGGTGATAGCTGGGCTCAGTGGCAATATGCTGAGTTAGCGGCTTGCATAACTTACGCCCCATTAACGAGCCTTAACAGGTAATCGGGCGTGAGAGCTTCCCGCGCGCCCCTTTTCCTTTTCCGCAGCAGCCTATCATGCTCTATCGCCATTATCATATGACCTGTACGCCATTCTGCCTAGACATGCCGCCTGCCCTTTTCCCAAGAAAAGGCAGTTGATAAGAAAGGAAAGGGTTTCTCTCTTGGAACTCCTCAATTATAACACTCGAAATCAATTACACACCGAAAATGGGATCATTGGTATTTTTTTGCAGATTAGGGCATTGAAGCATATCTATATCCCCATACGCATGTTATTACCGACCTCTCATATTGATGAACCGGCAGGCGCCCCTGATTTGTATACTTCGTAATAGCCCAGAGGTGACGGGGTCATATACTCTATTGCCTACATTTAATGGTAGCGCGATCCTGGAGCCAAGAACGCAGATCCTATTAATTGGTTATGCTAACGAAAAACTTGTATATAATGTATGAAGAGTAGGTAGGTAGACATGCAAAGCTCTAAGATTAGAGGTTAAGGATCTTAAAAAATTGACTTCCTCCGTGATGAGTTAGTAGAGCACTACGTGTTGAATGTAAACGACCATATAGGCACCTACCTAATTACCATAAACAAAATAGTTAATGGTGGTATAGATAGGCGGTGCTTTAGCAGAAGATAGTGACATAAGAGGCGCCAGAAATAATGAAATAGTATAATTTTAACAGTCATCTGCATCCGCTTCTTAGTATGACGTATGTAACTCAGCCCCCCCGGCACGCACCTAGGTAGGTACCTAGTTTATGCCTTTCTGGCCTGCCTGAAGAACGGCGACGCGAACCACATCTTCCTTCGACCTTTCTACATCCATCCTCCCAGTAGATCTACCACATGGAGGCACCCATCCATCTGATTACATAATGGGCACCGTATCGTTTGCTGCTAAGGATCTCACATCTCCGTCAATTTCCGTTGTATCGACCGTATCACCTTCCACATACAAGCACGGAAAGGATGAGGATTCTATCCCCATCCTTTCTCTTAAAGCTACTCTAGACTCATACGCTCCAGGGCCCGTGACTGTTCAATCATGGTCTACCATCTTCAATCCAGGCCTGGCCTTGAAGCGCCGCAATTTCACCGCCCAAGACATATCGCAGGATCCACCCACTGACATCAATCTCGAGATCACGAAGGGACCTAAGCACCCGGGTTTTCAACGCAAGAAAGGTAGCGATGACGAGAAGTACTACATAACATTGCATCCAGCCCAGGAGACCACTGTCGCTGCATACCCACTGAACATTGTCAAGAGGATAAAGGGGAATGTACTTATCTTCCAACCGGGACACACATATAGGCTCGGGCTCTCGGACGAAGGCAAGAATGTTCAAACTTGGTGGTGGGGGACTGTGGATGATATACTGGACGAGATTGATGGGTCGCCGAAGGATATCGCGGGTGTTGAAGGTCATGGAAATATTATATTGTCGATGGAGCCAGTAACTTTCGCAGTAGTTCAATAAGCAGTATGGCATTATAGGTCGGAGAAGTCGGGTTCTGGATATTTTGCTCGCCACTACCGACTCAAACTCAAGAACAAAGATGTTATCGAGTCTGTAGTCAAGGCTAATGTTGCGGAAACATAGCTCATGTCACTGATTATGCACGCATGGGCAAGAACGAACGTTTACTTGAAATCTTAAACTGTATCATCATCGCCGCGAACAGGTATTACGGTAGGTTCAGATCATTCTTGACAAGAAGCGACAACAAGGGCTCAAGAAAAAACACAACATATAGAGCTACCTTAAAGATAAATGCGTTAAGGCGGCCAAGATTCAGCTACTATCAAACCGTTGTATGCGGTGGTGTCTGGGTTCATCTGTAGCGAAAATTCTCTCGAGTGACACCAGGAAATACGTTTACGATCACGTCCATCTGATGAGGAATTTCTTCAGATGCTCCATTCTAAAGCATCACCTACACAAGGCTAAGATATCATTGCTAAGCTTCATAGCTTCTGCAGCTACCTACTCGCGTGGGATAATCTGAACAGGAAATTTTGTTGCGCTGTCCAAATAGATAGGAGGTTGAATTCAGCGAGCACTTAGTACTCGGATCACTGTCGAGAAGTGGGTAGGTTAAGTATATGTAGGTAGGTAGTTTACTGTAGTTGGGCTGCTTCTAGTACCCAGGGTCGTGTACCTTTGCTGCGTACATATGTACCTCGTCGTTGCTGGGTCACTGGCTGCCCACCAACCCAAGTTCGCTTAAATAGCCCGACTGCAGCACCAGTTTTCAACCCTGCGTCTCCCCGGCGCACCAAAGTGGCTATTGGTGCAATGGTTAGAAGTTGAGGGCTAGAAAAAGTATTTTCGTAGCACCTGGGTTCGAGTCTGAGGCAGAGGCGGCAGCGGCCACTGTTCTGGTCAAATGCAACAGATGAGATCCTGGAATGTGAGCTTTTGCCAACTTCTCATCCTACTTCTTTATTTTTTTATTTTCTCATTTTCATTTTTCCTATTTTCATTTTTGTTTTAATTTTTTTTTATTTTTTAAAAATTGAAGAACTTACTGAGCACAGATATCAAAACTCATTCTCTTGAATCTATCTACACCCATGTAGCTTAAATTTTTTTTGACCGCATCACCATGCACATTTACGCGCAGCATCATCTGAACACCCAGCTAAAGCATCTGTATTCAGGTAAAATCAAGCTACACTATTCAATATCGCGCCATTTCTGGTGTCACAAGGCCAACTATGTGATAAGGATCTAACAATGTAGGAGCTATGGACTTACCCGTAAGATAATTCTCAAATTCCAAGCCTTAAGGAATCCCTCGGACTTACTGGAGCTCTGAGCATCATCACAGGCTATGTCGGAATCCTCGCAATTTTAGGTTTCCATACATTTCTCTGGTACGGGTACGGTCCTTCGGCCGAGGCGGCCGATGCGACGTACGTATGGAGGCAGATTGCCATCGGCGGTTGGATGACCCAGATCATCACGCTGTGCGGCCTTGCCTTGCGAGCTACCATATCGCTCCAGTCTACTGTATGCACTTCGATGATTGCAGCTCTCGTTCTGGAAAAGCGGTTCGTTCGACGACACTGCGTGGCTCACCTCTCCGTCCTCAGGGGTAGTAACGACGGGCCCCGAAAGCTGGTAGAGATAATGCTGCACTCGGGAGCTTCGACTTTGAAACACGCCGAATTCTGGCTGGCCCTTTTCATGATCCTCACCAAGCTTGCTCTCCAGTTTACCTCGACTATCCTGTTGTCAGACCTAAACGATTTCGTTATTGTCGGGAATTTGAACCAAACACAAGTTCCTAGTCTTAGGGTTATCCGAGAGGGCGAACTGGCCTATATTATGGGCAATGGAGTGTATCTCAGCAATGACCCTCTTGTTCGAATATTCGTAGAGGCCGCCCCGACAGAAGAGTCCAATGTCCTCCCAGACCCCATAGGCCTGAGTAGTACTGGCTTAATACAGCGGGGGTTCCTCCCGCAAGCCGAAAGCGAGAGTCGGATTGCTCTTCGTCGTTTTGAAGGCAATATAATGACGATGAACTCTAAAGTAGCGTGTATGCGGCCTGTTATGGATGTCCACTATTCAACGGGTTCATCGAGCTCAGGTTTGAGCAGAGACTATCGATCTATTGTAGGGACGTTGCGGTACGGCTCTAGTCTAAGAAATGCGACGGGTAGCGGGATACCTGGTTGTGATTCATCAGAATGTGAAGAATTGGCATTTGAATGCTACGTACCTTTCAGCCTCGGCTCATGGGAGTCAGTGTTATGTATGATTTGGGGCATCGGAGACAAAAGATATGACCTATTTTCTCAATGGGATTCTATCGATGAGACCTGGTCCGCTAACTCGACTATGCAATTGGTTATCACAACAAACATGCAGGAGACGGACTGGGAGACGTTACTCAGCGAAGCATCCCTTGGAACAGGCAATCCGTATGATGAATGGCAGAGCTTCGAACCTACCTGATAGTCCTGCCCACGAGATTGTCACCTTCATGGGTATAGGGGGGAATTACACCATTACTTGCATGATTGCCGAGCTCACTACAAGGGTCCTGGAGATGCTCATAGACTACGAACTCGAATTAATGAAGGACGAGAATAACACAATGATATTATGTTATTCCTGCGACGCTTTTGGCCAACCGGAGCATCCAATATTCGGGATATTATTTAGCAGCATTATTGCCAAAACCGGTAAAGCAGCAAACGCTATTCAGAGTCATATGGCGACAGTCGGTATCTCCTTGTTTGGCGCCTATCTCGATTCACTGAAAGAGCTCCAGTGGGCCAATATCGCGAGCACTAGGACGATTCGGACTCCAGGCCCGTGCTCTGAGTACAGCTGCAGTGGGTACATCTCGGTTACCACACTTCTCATCATGCACCTGGTTTACGTCGCGGTAATCACTACCTTACACGTGAGGCAGGTTCGGTACTCTCGCTACGACAACGTGTGGCACACGATTTCTCAGCTCGTCGCTGTCGAGCTACAAGAGCTACTCGAAAAAGCTAACAATGCAGGGGATAGAGTCGTGAAGTCGCTCGGCAAGGGATCGGATGATGATCGAGTTCAGCTGGGACGAGTCCCAGAAACGGGACGGATTGAAGTCGTCAAGCTTCCTAGTAGCTCAGTTACATCCAAGTCGGGAAATTCACAATTCGCTTATTTGAGGCGAATCTTGGGTGTAAAGGAATCAAAGAGCGAGGTCTCCGAAGCCTAGTTATTTTGAGTTGAGATGCGTCATTAGTACCGACGAAATGGGGCGTTGGGCTGTTTTCAAGTCTGCTGCGAATTCATGCCGATGAAGACAAAGAGGCCGATGGAGAAGTTGATATTTCTTAACGGCCGAAGTAGCGTACCTTTCTATGATTTTTATTTTGAGATTTCCTATTAATTGTATCATGCTGGGATTGGATACCTAATAATTGAGATAAGGTCCTACTAATGTTAGTGGTAAGACTTCGATAAGTGGAAATAGGTATCGTAGTTTGGAAATATTTTCATATCTCAATGCCCACCTAGGTATGTATTTCATTAGCCGATATATCTTACACTTACCATCAATACCAATACAGTATTCTGGGTCATGGTAACACCTATCGTATGCAATGGCGTCATACCTTGTGAACTCACCCCGCTCCAAACAACAGTCATGAGTGACTCTTCAAGTTTGACTTACATTACGTGTAGAAAACGCTCGGGTCGGCGTGACTAGGTACCTAGGTAAGTAAGCTGTAGCTTTGTACCTGGGCTCACCTTTTTGCGCTCTTTCTTCCTTGACCAATCAGAGTCGAGTATATTAACCACAATCACCAGACGAAGCCATCGCGGCTATCCTTAATCGTATTGCAACACGGAATCCTTTAGACCTTGCCCACCGACGCGATAGCTTGCCAGGACTCCCTATCGCCCCTGCTTGATTGCCCCCCGTCAATAGAGAGTATCCAAAGACCACCTAAGCTGCTTCCGATCGTAGAGCTGATGACAACGGATTGATTCGTACCTGCCTCCCCTACTAGACGCAATTCATCAGAGATAGGGCCTTATAAAATCGTATTTAATGGTCGTTTCCGATCGTGATTCCTAATTAAAAGGTACAATATCATTTCTAACCTTAGGTGGGCCGTACCTTTGGCAAGGAGAGAAGTTGTTTGATGGTGTTTAGCCGAGATTAAGCCAGTGGACCCGCCCTTCAGCTGGCAGCTGGTAGTACCCAGCTGGCAATCACTGGCGCCCCACATTTGGTTCAATTTCCTTCCCCTCAATGGAAATCAAATTTGACACCCATTCATTTTCATCTGCATCTCCTGCTACTATGAAAACCCCCAGGTTCGATCCTTCTAGCGCCTAAATATTTGTCGCAATTTTATTTTTTCTACTTCTCTTCTCGATGTCCTCCCAACAACGCCCAAGATGGACAGAGGACCCGACGAGTTGATAGATTCTCTATTGACGGAGATTGCCTTCTCCGGCACCCGAGGTGAGTCAAATTACTTAATTCAACGTGCATATCGTCGTTGGCGTTGGCAAATCCCTGCTCTATTTAGGATATTGATTCGAAGCTGACCTTTCTTCGAACTAGGGTGCTCTGTCTCTGCCTTATTGAAAGCAGTTGAATCTTTCTATGATGATCAGGATAAAATCAACCATGAAGCTGAAGAGCACCGTAGCAAGCGCCAGAAGCTTGGCAACGCTAATAAAAAGACTGCACGTCCTCATGACGCCGTTCAGGTTCAACCAAATCCTAGTAGATACGATTTGACCGTAGCTTCCAAAGTCTGGCGATGGTTAGTGGCAAGAACAGACGTTTCTGTGGGCACTAATCGGAAATTCAATCATCTTTCACTGGATGACGTATTAGCCATACCGGAAGAGAAAGAAATTTCACTTTCTACGGACAATAATGAAGAGTCCATCAATCAATCCTCAACTGCGGAACAAGATAACCAACCAACCTCGAAAGGCCGACGAGAGCTTGGGGGAGCGGCACAGAAGTACAGGCCACGGCTCCACGTTTCCGAGGAGCGCCAGTGGAGGACGCTTGCGGGGCATGGTCCGGATCTCAAAAGATTACCCTTATTCGAATGGAAAGCCCTTGTGGATATCGCATCCGTGAGAGAAAATGGCATTCTTCAAGGAGACCTAGTCCGACTATCTGGTCAGGACAAGCGCTCCCTTCCGACTCGCACCGATGCTCTCGCGAAAAAAGGATACATCATCAAACAGCCTATCATCCTTCGTGGATGTCGCTCTAGCAAACTATGGCTTGCTCGATACTCAGAAAGTGCGAAAGTCAATCGTGATGGTCTTAACTTTGACAAAGTCGACCTGTCGAAAGAAGCTTTGACGAAAGACCTCGGCCCGGTACCATTCAGTGATGTCTGGAACGGCGATAGAATTGACTACATTGCCATTGCGCAAACCTTTAACGCCATGGTAAAAGCATGGGGTGTCATGCGTTATTCCGATATACGAGCGAAATTAGATGTCGAAAACCGCGTACCCCAGATGAGAGCCTTAGCGAAGACGTCTCGGTGGTTCACAAGCATCGGCGCAGTCACTTTCGTTGCTGCTAGGTTTTCTAACAGCCAGAGACTCTATAAAGACTGCGTTAAGTTTGTAAGGGAACCAACCGCCGACGAGTGGAAGGTATTTCGTACCACACCAACTGCTCATATCAAGGTCCCCTCAGCAAGACTAGGAAAACGAGGGCAGACATCTCGAGCTAAGTATAGCAACGAGATCAATTTCAGTCCTCATAGTCAGGCTAAGCTGAAACGCGCCTCGGATAAAGAGCAGAAGAGCCAATTACTCAACCCAGAAGAGCTAACGTCGCCGCTGTGGACTCCTTACAAGCCCATTGTCAATACGGTGTTTGAAATAATCAAAAGGACCGGCCCAGCGGGATCCTCGAATGGTGCAGTCGGTCACCAAACGTTGGGCGGTGGCTATCGCAAGTATGTTGCTGCACTTACGGCCGCCATGTCCTTACCAAATTCGCAACCTCCCCATCTCAGGCACTTCGAGGTCACATCGCAGCTTAATCGTGTAGGTAAGACGATGACATACCAATTCTTCGCCGCTAGTGAACTCGACAATCCCTCTGCAGAACGCGAGACACAAGGTGGAGATAGCAGCCAGATTGATGTCAGGGGGGAAGTAGTAAATGCGGACCAATCGCTGGAAAGATCGAATCCCGCAGCAAGTAGTCATACATTCTCCCAGTCCGTATCCAAGTTTGCCCCTATTTCGACTTCTATGCTTTCTCAGCTTAGCAGCAGAGTACAAGGTTCACGACCAAAGAGAGGAAGGAAAAGAAAGTTTGGTTTTCTGGGAAACGAACCGGCGAAGAATATGGAAGGAGACCATGGAGTGCATATAAAGAAAGCAAAGATAATGGAGGCTGCACCTGCGGATGCCCAAGCAGACGCCCAAGCAGACGTAAATATGGGGCCTATCGCAAACTCAACCCTACAGCGACTGCTAGACAATGGAGAAGTATCAGCTCTTTCTGCGCCAGTCCCGTCGTTACCTGTCCGTCCACCAGGTATTTACCGTGAACCTGACAACTCACTTGATCCGCCCAAGAAGAAAGGGCGGCGAAGAAAGTCACTGGTCCTAACATTCAAGTTCAATGCACTCAAGGATCCCCTGTTCTTTGACAAGAAGCGAAGTACCCAGCCAAAAGATTCTGGAGAAGTCTCACGCCAACCTGAGCCTTCTCAACCCATGGATTTAGCTCAGGACTCATCTCAGGCTACGCCCGGAGATGATCTTACGATGTCGACAGGAGCAGGGACGGCTCAGATTAGTAAGCCTCAACCTAAGCGTGGTCGCAAAGGAGTATTCCGATGTGACAGGTGTGGCAACAGTTGGAAGAATCCGAACGGTCTGAATTATCACCTCAACAAATCTCAGACCGACTGCAATCCTTCCTATGTCCCGCCACCGCCGCCACCGCCTCCTCCGCCTCCCAAACTCAAATCAATACTGAGAAAGTCAACGACAGCGGCGTCTAATGACGGGGATCCTGCAGACCCGCAAGCAGCGGAATCAGTGCGTAAATTGAAGCAACATGCTACCGATGCCCGCCTTCCTATGCTACCTTCGAAGCGCATTCGTCCAAATAAGATTGTTGAACGTCCTCAGGATGATAATGAATTATCCGAACTTGGCTCTTTTCGAGGCTCAGTCGTCCTGCAGGACGTGGAAGCTTACGATATTATTGATCATCGACGACGACGTGAAAACAGTCAAGCGGTTTCGCTTCACGCTGACAACTCGAGTTTCCAGCTCCGTCCGACGAGTCAAGCGCCATCACAGCTGGTGCCCAGGAAGCCGTTTCATGGCCGGGAGAGTCTCTCTGCTACGCCAGGGATCTCTGAAATGAAAAACAAAATCCATGTCATACCACATGTTCTTGAGGGAGGTTCGGTACTTAAAGAGCGGCCAGAAATGCATGCGAATGCAGGAGAGGGTGGCCCAAATCATCAAGAAGCAAGCAATCAACAAGATACCGAAAATACACACCCGGACGCATCCAAGAAACCCCGCAAGCCATCTGCATACACTGTCGGTACAATACGCAGAGAACGTGTGACCCGTATAATTGGGCATTTGCTTGACAACAATGATGGCGTATTCCCTGGACAGAAATCCCTCTATTATGCCGTGGTATCTTTCTGGGTTAAAAACCATAGCGACATTGAACCGCCTGACTGGAAGGCGTGTCAGACTGTGATCAAAAACATGGAAAAGGCCGGAGCGCTGTTTCAGCTGCATTTTTGCTTCCTTGACGATGATAATAAGCTTCAGCAATGCTGTGTGCTCGCAAAGCGCCAGTCAGGCGACGCAGATTTAGGAGCAAATCCCAAAGTTATGATAATCAAGGAGAAGATGAAAGAGATGTTCCCAGTGCCTTATGTTCCAGAGGCATTCTCATTATCTGAGGAAGAGAACAAGCTCTTCAACGCACTTGCATCAAGCTATAGAGACACGCAGCAGTCGAGTGGGGGTCGTAGGCAACCCCAAAAGTCGAGCGTGATCGAGGACATTGAAGTCTTACAATACCCGGCGCATGTTCTGGGAGAAGCAGGCACCCACGCATCCAACCCAAAACGTCGCATCGAGGAGGACGAGTCGGCCGGCGCACCACCTGCCAAAAGACCCCGCATTGATACCATCATGTCTCTAAGCTCCCAGAAACCTCGGAAGCGAAGCGAGCATTGGGACAATGGTAAACTTGCCAAATATATCTGGAAGAAGAAACAGAAGCCGGATGAAAAATGGGACCAGAAACAAGCTTGCCTTCAAGACTTTATAACCGGTGCATGGTCAACCTTGCCCCAAGAGGTAATCTCTTCACAACCAGAGGTCGACGCTATCTTGTCCTCAACGAGCCGCTGGACGGGGTCTAGCCAATCGAAGGGTCGCGATGAAGCTTCAAGAAAGAATAGAGACTTCTCCGAATGGAACTACGATTATGAGGATGATATAGACGAATTAGCACTGGCTAGGGTGGCAAAGGGGGCTAACGGGATCCTGATAGATCGATTTGTCCCACCATCCCTTTCCACTTCCTTTGTGCCTGAATATTCTGGATCTGACGATGAGGACGATACATCCTACACGCGGCGTGGCGATACTAGTGACAGCTCGCTAAGTTCATCTAATGAGACTAAGACGAGATTCCCGAATAAGGCAATGATCCGGAGCACATCGAAAGGTTATTGGCCTTCGTTGCCAGCAAGTTTCTTTGAGTCGGACTCGACGAGCTTCACCTTAGTTGGGAGCATGCCCGATGTTACATATTTCCAGCGCGAGAATTTGCCACAATGCGCCGAGGACATCATTAGGTCTTATGCAGGGAAATTTCAATTTGGCCGCTGGACAGATCCTTTATATGGGAAGTTTCTGCGGGAAGTTGAAATCATTGAGAAATGGGAGCAGACGGTCGAGGGATCTCAAATCCTCTTACAAGGGACAATCGCTCCAGATTATAGATTCATGTCCTTGTTCCCTGATGTATCGAGGACGAACATGAAGCCAATCACCCTAGAATGGCCGGGCGAAGCCCAGTACACTGCGGCGAACATACCTGATGAGATCAAGAATGCATCGCCTGACGATGAGAATGCTGGTCTGCCAGAGATAATCTATCGTGGCAGAGGCAGACCTAAAAAGCACACATCACACCCCAAGCAGCAGACGCCGCCGAAACCTGTGAGGAAACCTCAGCCAGCCGTGATAGCTCAGATGGAAATCAATTATAAGACGCGGCATCTCACAGCGATAACCGTTCAACACCGTGGTCGTATCAACAAGCCACGGCTCGACGAAGAAAATTCAGGCAATACAGGTCTTGCAGGTGAAACGGAGCTTATAGCGGCATTCGTGGTTTTCAAGACACTCTTGGGGGGTGTGGATAGGAAAACAGACCTCGGATTAATCTTGAAAACCTTCCCTGGCTTCTCTCACTCGGCCTTGAAAAGATTCTGGCCTAGGGTCAGCAAGGAACGGAAGACATACATCGAAGCCCTAACTGCCAAGTTCCAAACGTCATTCTTAGAGGCGTATGAGTCGGGCGAGGTCGCGCCGCTTAACTACGATGATCTTGAGTCGTACGATTGGAAATCTCTGATCACTTGGGCAACGAAACTTGAGACCCACGAGAATGTGAATCTCCCCGAAACACGCCCAGCTATGGAAAAGGCTTATGCGCTCGAGAAAATAGCCAACGAGGCTACAGACTGGAGAGAGACATGGTTCCACAGCTTAGCGTCCATGTTCTCTCGAGTCGAAGCAACGTCTGCTGAGGCTATTTCCATCCCATTGAACTATAACGCCAATGCCGACGAAGGGCTTACAAGACGAGCGAGATCATGGGTTCGCTCACTGTGTGTGACCCCTATCAAGGGTGCCCGTATGCCGGAAGAGATACGAGCGAAGCTCCTAAGATTAAGCGGCGGGAACGAAGTCGAAGCAAATAAACTCCTTAAGAAGGTAGTTGACCGGCTGACGTCAGAGAGAGTCGCAGCAAGGAGCAAAGGGAAGATTCTTGGCCAGTCTCTGAGACTGCACGGGGTGTTCGCAAAGCAGCTTGAGAGAACTCCTACTGTCGACAAATTCAAGCAGGCTGCCCAATTCAAGGCAGAGCTGGACGAGACTTTCCGCAAGGGTGAGGACTTTGTGCTGCCGTACACTGCCAATGACGGTATGATCATGGCAACCCTAAACCTCCAGGCCAACGCCCGCATCCACATGGAACCGGTCGAGATCTCCCACATTCCGTTTGGATTCGAGCCTGGAAATTACGACGGCAGGACGTATCCGAAGAGCTACTATCACTTCGACGTCAAGTTATCGCCCACGGAGGACTACGTGTACGACCGGGACCTGCCGATGCTGCAGCAAGCCGTGCTCGTGGAGCCGCCGCGGCACGGGCCCAAGGACATGATACCCATCTGGGTCGACTTTTTCGGAAACCTGAACAAGGACCGCTGGATTACGTATCTCAGCATGATTGTGATGGCTCTCGCGACCAAGGGGCCCCTGACGCCCGAGACGGCGAGCGTGTTAATGAAGCCGTTCGTCGAGCCGTTCGAGGCCAAGGTCATCATGGACTGGGTCGACGGCCTTGGTATGCTCGAGCGCTTTGAGTCACAGGAGAGCGCCACGGTTGGCGAGTGGTGGTGGTTGGTGGCCGGGAGGCTTGTGCTAGATGTAAAGGGGGACAATCCTCCTTAGGGCCAGGAGGCGTGAGGATGGGCTGCGGCTACTTGTACTTTTATTTTTTGGAGTCGGCTGCATATACCTGTTGGTCGGCATGGGAAAAGCATGAGCATAGCAGAGGCGTTTGTGAGAGAAAGGGTTACATTGTGCTGCAAAGCACTAAGGAACTTTCTATTTTGTTGTTTTCCCGGGCTTATGTATCACTAGACAGGAGGTAGGCACCCAGAATACCTCCTATCGTTCTGCTTGCTTTGGCCCTTGCGGTGTACTTTTAGATTGGTCTTGATATTGAGTTGATACCCCAAAGCAAGTCCCTAAAGTAAGAAATATGTGATTTTGTAGTCTTCATAAGGTCAGAGAACTTCGCTATGGTTGAATTGTTGCCTTTGCCTTAAACAAGTGCGTTTTACAAGTGACTCGTACTACTACGCATGATCAATCTTCTAAGGCTGTCACCCGGATAGCCCCCATACACAAGCGGGTTGTCCCCGTTCCGATTTGTCTGGGGGTGAAAATTTGACAGTGTAAATTGGCCAAGAAACTATCCAGGATATAAGTTGAATAGGGAAGAAAACCTCCAAGGGAAAATGTTAGAACCTCCAAGGGTGCCATCGTCTAGTGGTAGGACAACACATTGTGGTCTACGAGCTCCCTGCTTGGAAATAACATCTGTGTAAACGACGGTTCGATCCCGTCTGGCACCAATCTTTTGCCTCTTTCCCTTTTTTTTTCGATGATAGTTCCTCTCACACAAAGCTAGCAGACAGGTAAGACGCTCTGTAGTGCTAACTAAGCCCATATGTGTGCCCATATGTGTGAAAGTAGACCTATATTATGTAAACATATTTCTTAATATTGCCAACCCTCACTAGTAATAAACTAGGTAGGAATCAAGATAAAACATCGTTTCGAAGAGTCTTGTATAAAAGATAATTTAACCGAATCCTCGGTATCGACATTCGTTAGGGATACTTCGATCTACCTGGTACGCCCCCATTATCCATCCCCGTAACGCCGATTTACCCAATGCCCGCGCCCGCCTAAGACATATGCCCATTTATCAACGCCCGACCAGAATCTTCATAAGCATGGCAATCAGTATGACTACCAGCGATATGATGGCGTAGTCGACCCATACCGGTACGCCCGCGTTCGGATCTATCGGTCTTCGGCTCTGTATTTGTGTTGTTGTGGTTGCTGTCGGGGCTGCCTGCCCCACCGGATCCGGTAACGGTATCCTCCCTGTGGCCGCCGGGACGCCCTGTGCAGGTCTAGCGGGAGCTAGTACCGGTGCCGCCGGCGGAACCTCCCTCCCAGGCGCGGTCTGCACGAAGCCCTCGGCCAGCTCTGCGCTCTCCGCATCTTCCTTAGCACCTTCGCCCTCGGCCCCGCCAGCCTGCTGCTGCGCCCTCGCCTTGTCCATCTCGTCGCGGAACCCGAGCTTCAGCTCGGCGGGCACCTCAACCTCTTTTCTTTTACTGCCATCACCACTCCCCTCTGCGCCATCGAGCTCGCGACACCGCTCCTCAGTCTCGGCTATGATCTCGGCGTTCGTCCGGGCGCACGCCGCGCAGCGCCAGTTTTTGCTTTCGACGGCCAGCTTGCGACGCACGGCGTCGCTCGTATCCAACCCCCCCAGCTGCCCGCGCGCGTCCGTCTCCATGAAGCTGCGGAGCGCGACTAGCGCGGTGCGCATAGAATGTTGGTGGCTGTGGTGGTGATGGCAATCGCGCCGAGCGATTGCCGCAGCAAGGCTGTTGTGCCTTTGCATTT
>JAOXNQ010000003.1:2373848-2414166 GCA_028571165.1 Hypoxylon perforatum | reverse complement strand
GTGGCCGCGTGCCGAGCGAGCAGCACCGCCGAGCGCTCTCACTCCAGGATTCGACGCACCGGCCCGCGACGCCGGCTGGGGTGCACGGGGACATGGGGCGGTGGCTGGAGTGCTTGGCGCGGCGGGATGGGGACAAGGGCAAGGATGAGGGTGGAGATGAGGATAAGGACAAGGAGAAGGGAAGGAGCATATGGTGATTGAACTTTGTGGTTTTTAGCTGTGATTGGATAAGTACCTAACATAAGGGGCGGTTTCGGTAGAGGACGTGCGTGCGTGGCGAATGAGCCCCGTCGCCCACATCTGAAGGAAGATAGGAAAAACACTGCGAGATTGGCGGCGATATGGAAGGGCTGCCTAAGACATACAGTACAGTAGATGTTTGCTTACTAGAACTCCGGGACGAGCGCCTTGTCCGGACTTTCATTGTTGGGTCTGCCTGCCTTATTCTAAGATAGATTGCGGTCATCTCTCTGCGCCTCCCTTGTTCGAATCTGAAACGAGCCACCGTCACGAATAAAACCATCGTAAGAACGTAAAGGCCAATCACGATCGCAAACTCTGTGCCTACCCCCAATGCGTTCAAAAAGTGTTATTACAAGCAGATAACAGATATATACAGCGTTGCAGGCTGAACACCCTTTCCATGGAAATGTCCGAGCCCAGTAGCGCGATTCCCATTAGATTAAGTTTGCCATCCCGTCCGACCAACCGTACCGTAAGCCTTTGCCATATTCCTTATTGCGTATCCATCCAGACCGATCCTACCTAGTCAGAAGAAAAAAAAACGCAATGACTTTTGTTGATGTCCTAACCCGAAATAGCGCCTCCACCTTAGGTATTTAAGCAGCGCAGATGTGATTCCAAGCGCCGACGAGGGTCTGGTTCATCGAGACGAAGCCCTCGGGTTCCAACCTGCAAGCGACGCGTTAGTCCTGCTTCAATTTGGCAATGGGAAAAGAAAAGAAAAAGGTAATGGGACTTACAACTCGTCAAAGCAGCTGCACAGCGAACCCAAGCCGCCCTCCGTGGGCGCGTAGTTGACGAAGAAGCTGCCGGCGCTCGGCATGTTGTTGCAGTAGTACTGGCACTTGAACTGGGCGTACGCGAAGCCCGACTCCAGCGGTTGCGGGACGCCGAAGGTCTGTTGCCGTTGCATTAGCTTCATCCCTTCATATCTTTATACGTTTTCATTGCGATGTGATTGTAGCAAAATGTCCCATTGGTGAGGAAGGGGGAAAAAAGACTTACATAAGTCCCGACGACGTGTCCTTCCGACCACGCAGGCTCAGGCTGATAGCCCTCGTTGAACGCAATAGTCGGAAGCGCCGGGGCGTAGTTGATGGTGTAGCCCGCGGTAACGACGGGCGAGCCCGTGGTGCAGGGAACTGCAGCCGGGGTCGGGGCCTGTGGGTCGGCCGGGTATGTAAGTCCCAGCGTAGCCGAGACGGCCACCATCAAGAGAGTTCGGAGAGTGATGCCCATCGTATCTGGTATTGCGGTATCGTAGTAGTGTCCGGGGTGTTTTTTGGTTTGGGAGGAGAATTGTTCTTGAGCTTCCACAAGTAGAGGAGATCCTGTGTCCTTTTTAAAGTCGTAGTCGCAACTCTTGTGCGAAGTTTGCTTGAGGGTCTGGGCTCTGATATTGGAAGGGTGACGGGATAGATTAAAGAAAACGGGGGCCCGTCAGCATTAGATATGCCAAGGGAGCTCAACGAGCCCTTGACTTGCTTCTAAATCGGGTACCGGAATGGTATGACAAGAGGTGACAGAACTGATGTCAAAGAAGTCGACTAAGTGACAGGGGGTCTAGAAAGATCTGCACTGCAAGTTCGTGCCCGCCACTTGGAAGCGAGAAAGCGGTGCTTGGTAGCCGTCCGCGACACCCGCAACGCCATAATCAATGTAAGGTACAGGCGGGCGGGTTCTAGCTAATAAGGCAAGTTGCAGACCAGGTACCTAGCCACCCCTGCTTCACTTTACATTATACGTAGAAATTTCCGTGACACCTTCTCTATCGGTTCTGATTGTGGACTCGAGGGAGGGTAGGGCTGCAACAACTTTTCTTTTCGTTGAACGATTGCTCTGTCGATCGCGGACTCATTCAGGAAGTCAGGCCATGACGGCGACGGCCGCACCTAGAAACCATACCAGCTCCACGAATAGATAAAATGTTTGCACCCTCCGAACGGCAATTCAAGCGCTCCCTAGGACCCTGGAAATGCGAGTGGGTAACAGTGCTCGAACGTCAACGTTGCCTCATAAATAGGCAAAATACGACCCGGGCAATATAGGATAAAAAATTGTTGGGCGGACGTCCCGCATCTGATTGGGGAAAAGATGGATAGTAATTCCCTGTCGATCTCGAGATCCAGGTCAAGGTCACTCTTTTGTTTCGTGGGAAAATACTACGCCGCAACCATGATAAACCAAATACCGGATCGTTATTGGATTGCGGCCATGGTGCTGGGAAAAACACATATGCGGGCAAGCTTAAATTCGGACGACACCCAAACGGAGCGTTCCAGATTTGACATTGATAAGTCATTATCTGGCCGATCGATCCAGAAGGTGATGAATATAAATATGAGGGTGCACATCACAGCTTAACCGAGCCAACGACCCTCGAGACCCTCGAAGCTGGTAAATGCCGGCACAAATCTCCAACGGCCTTGGGGGTTCGAGAACAGAGGTGAGACATTGTATACTACCGTCAGGGTTATATCAGTTCATAGAGATGATGAGCAATCGAAAACAATCAGTTATTCTTCTGGGTTCTCGCCATCGCGGACCAATGGTTGTGACATTACCTAGCTGCAACTTAATTAATACCGAAAGGATATCAGTTAACGCCATCCATGCAAGGTATCCATACTCCAACAATGCGAACTGGTCTCTCATATCTCGTGCTTGATTCCGTGACCTGCGTCACTCTAGCGTTCGATGATAACTGAGTATTAGGTAAATTGGTCTGGGCAAGCATGTATGCGCTTTGCCGCCGGTGGGGAACACTACGCAGTGGCGTGCATGCCGAGTTATAATGATGTGCAGATGCATATCTATCTGCTGCTCATCACGCCTTGAACGCCTTGCTCCCTTCGCAAAGGCCCGATGTTAGCTTCGTAAGTGCTACCCAGGTTGGAGCATATTTGAGCCCCTCATCGTAGGCAGGAATCGTTCCAGGTCGGTTGACATCGTCCCAGCTGCATAGAATATGGCCATCAATGCCGGTACTTGTATCAGAATCAGCTTGCCACTCGACATCGACTTTCCAGGGTGTTGTCCAGTCGCGACGATAGAGCTTGATCCTACTTAGGCCGCCTTCCGGTACGGCGCCAAACTGTTCATCGGGCGGGTGGCCATTGACTACAAATGAAGAAATAGGCTTCTTGAATGTAACCGCACAGGACCTGCTATCTTTCGCGTCGATATTGAATGTAGCCTTTGTCTCACTCCCAACACGAGTGATGTTGAAATCCAGCCAGCTACCAAAACCCTTCTGCGGCGGGACTCCATCGGGGTGTGTCCTAACCACGTTAGGTGGCACGTCCGAGCCGTCGTAAGAGCACGTGGTTAAGCCGCCGCGCAGGCTCCCTTTTGAGGTGCACTCAAGATCTTTGCCCATAGCAGACGGCAGCTCAGCAATAGTCTGCTCGACAAATTCTTTCAAACCGGCGTAATGGACCTTTGTGAAACCGGTATCAAGGTCAACAGTCTGCTGAAAATAAATCTTGTATCTACTTTCCTCTGAGAAGGGGAAGGCGACTAGATTATAAATCAACGTAGCAGCGAATACTAGGAGCAGGAACATTGGGACATGGTGGGTGACCCGGTGAATAAAAGGTGTAACCGGCAGCAGCAAGAAGATGCTAAAGAACGCCGTCATGAGGTAAGGGAGTAATAGACTGGACCCGTCTGCACCAGTCTGCGAAACGGAAGCAACTAGAGTTAAACCATTCTGAGCAATCAAACTGATTAAAAACGGCCCGAGGATGAGGAACTGAAGAATCCAAACCCAGCCAGGAAGGTTTCCAGACCACATCTGTTCGTACTCGTACGGTTGACCTTTGTCGCTGTCACTCAATGTCGTCTTGCTTATGAAAGCCGATATGGAACGCCTATACGTAGTCGCGAAAGTCGTCCGACGATGATCCTCAGAGCCACCTCCCACAAGAGGCGTGGTCTCGGTTGGTGGGGAATGAGATTCCTCTTCGTCATCACCATCTTCGGCTGCATCAAGCTCATCACGGCTCGGCGAAACTAAATCATCAGTATGTGGCATAGTATTGAGATGATCCCTGACTTCGTGTTCGTCGTGTACTCGCTGCGCATACGACAGCTTCGTCGGCAGGGCAAACAGCTCACAAAGGGTAATGAACGAAGCAAGGAAAGTAGCCGAATGGAAAAAGACGAATATGTATCCGGCCGCGATCCTAAAGCGATCCTCGAAAACCGTATCCGCAACCATTATGCCCCATGCAATGGTGAATAACCAGAAGATGGAGTAGCCTCTGTGGAGAGCACTGGGCCGCGCGAAATTTGCCCCAGCCATAATTGTCCAGAATGCGAAGTAGAAAAGAGAAATCATCATCGCCCATCTATGATTTCAACGTTAATACGTTGACAAGGAGGGTCCCAGTTTAACACTTACACGGTATATTCGTTGCTGTAGATAACCAACGGGTTGATCTTGGTCAACAAGTACGCAGAACCGACGGTTAGAGCCCCTGCAACGATTAATGCAAAGGGAAACCGAAACATGCCCTTTCGGCCACCCAACATAATCGGATCTAAGTCGGATCCTTCATAAGCGGTCCGCCTTGCCGAGAAGAAGTAGTACTTGTCGCAACGTATCAGAACGTACGTAAGAGCCATCAGTATTAGGGGCGAGGCGATCAGCAAAGTTAGAGACCACGCAAACATGGTTCGCAGTTCAAAAAGAGCGAAGCCCTTTCCAAATATGTCGAACCAGACACCATCATTACCTCTACCATTCCACACTTTCTTCCGATCACCATCTGCACGTTCCCCGATGAAGGTCTGGCCCGTATCTCCAGAAAGATGCTGCATCGTGTGTAGTGAACTGCTCAACATGTGCCAGAGACTGGCCCTTGACGCATGGCCCGCATCATCTTGATTCGTGTGATACCGAGCGCGGGGTCGATAAAACGCCATGTCCAGCCCTCTTAACCCAAAGACCCCATTAAAGACTATGTAGTCTGTGTTGCTCCGTATAGCTCCAAGACTAAAAGCATCAGATGAGATGACAGTTCCGAATGGGTTTTCGGTGCCCCTATACGCATTTGTGACTTCAGCATCAGTTGTGCGGAACAGATTAGCTCGACCGCCAGCGCCCGCGCCTTCAAGATTCAAGAATGTATGACAGAAAGGTAGAAGTGGGTTCTTTGCAAATGCTTGAGCGCCCCATAACCCATCTTCCTCGTTGTTATTGAATAACGCTACGATGCCTCTCTGGGGTTGGTTTTCCGGGCGCGAAAAGTAATCGACTAGTGCGATTACAGTAACACAGCCCATGCCATCATCTGTAGCTCCATAACCAGACGCAACGGAGTCATAATGGGCATTCAGCAAGACGCCTCCTTTTCCTACAATCTTGTCTGAGTATACGGTGCCATCTTCCCACCAACGGCCTCGCGGGTCGTCTTTTCCTCGAATGTATACTATAACGTTCGTGCCTTCGAAATACGTGCCGACCGGTGTAGACGCTCCGAATATGGAGTCTGCAGTCGTAATGTTGGAAACATTGTCGGCGAATACGACTAAGCTAGAGTCGTTGGCCCCATTGCGCTTCTTGATACCGTCAAGTTCCAGCAACAACCAGTCGTGGATCTCGTCGTTTTTACGACTATTGAACGGGTGGTAGTCGCGCGACAACACTGTCAGGTCAATCCATGATTTGGTGAGGTTGAGGCCGGAGTACAGAGTCGGATTGGCAGGAGGAGGCGGAACTGTTTCGTGGATGACGAGCAGTGGAACGAGGAGGGCAATGTAAGCAATTGTGGTCCAGAATCCCACCGCGAACGGTCTAAAGGCGACGGGGTTTGACACAGCCATGATTGGCTGCCGCTCGCTGAATTGCTGCCAGTTTGCCTATAGGCTGTGGAGGTTTGGATACGGCCGGGACTGTAGGGCTGCAGGAATGGAATACACGAGAACCAGTGACAAGTGGGAGAAGCTATAGGTGGGGACGATAAACATCCCAAAAGTCGTGAACACAGGGATAGTAGGACATATGCCAAGCTACAGCACGTAGGACAAAATATATTAGGTTGGTATATCTGAGGGTGTATTGATGGTTATTATAGGTAATTATGAGCTCGTGTGAGAGAGTCCAGCCATCTTCAACAAGCGATTGCCTCGAATAGTTGCAAACGCGATGCAGATGCAAGAGCTGGTCAAGTGAGCTAAGCAGTGAAATTGGAGGTCTAAGTTCCAGGTTACGACGTCAGACAGAAGCCATTTGGTGTGGGGATGGCCCAAGCTCCAGTGGCCTAGTTGGTACTGCATATCTCCCAACTCATATGCATGCATCTAACCCTGTTAGGAGGTACATGAGGCATGTTACATGCGTACATCAATAATGCATCGTGTTCCATCTTAAAACCGTATGGCATCATTGGGGCAGGTTCCAAATAGTACATTAAGACTAGGGGAAAAATCATATTATCACATAGACGTAACACATATTCATCAGGTGAATCCCTATTGCTGTCTAGCTAGTCCTATCATACACATTCATAATCACCCTACTGATGATCTCTGGTTTCACAACCAACTATTCCCCATGCTCGCACATATTCCTTGAATAGTCGCAAGTCTGAAGCATCGAGAGAACGGGGAGGATTAGTGCTAAAGTTAGAATCAACAACGACAACGGGAAACAACCTGAATCGAGTACGAAGCAGTTAGGTTAGGCGGGTTAGTATCACAAGGTGTAGTCGGTGTAGTCGGTCCGCATGCTCCTCACACTTAAGCACCAGGAGGAGGCGGCGGAGGCTGATCACCAGGAGGCGGCGGGGGTGCCTCGCCAGAAGGCGGAGGCGGAGGCGGTGCGGAACCATTAGCGTACTGCTGGATTAAAGCGTTAATGTTTCCAGGAGGTAGTCCAGGCGGAGCACCGAGAGAACCGCCAGGCGGAGCGAGACCCGGAGGTGGTCCCATTCCAGGAGCTGCCCCGTAGCCTGAATAGCCGGGATAGCTGGGATACTGGGGCTGTCCCGCGGAAGCTTGATGCCAAGGTGCTGAGCCGGGAGCCGAGGAGCCGCCATTGTAGTTTTGGCCTTGACCTTGACCGCCATAGTAATCGCCGCCATTGTTGTTGTTATCGTTACCACGATGACGATCGCGCCAAGGAGCAGCCGAGCCGCCTTCGTTGCTCTGGTCATTGTTGCGTGAGCGCCACGGAGCTGCAGCACCCGTCGGGCCTCGCTGCCAAGGCTTTGCATCGCTGCCGCCGCCGCCGCCGTTGTTGTTGTAGGAGCCAGGACCAGCTTCGATGCGCGCTGGGGGACCACTAGAACCGCCTCCGAGCTCTTGCATGAATTGCTAGAGAATGAATTAGACAAGATTCTTGCATCAAATTTCTTAGGTGATAACGTACCTCATATTCGCGATCGACGGCATCCCCACTACCAATACGAGGAGCGGTACGGGGAGGGCCATCGTTACGCCAACTGGCACCCTTCTGTCGATCGGGACAATCTCGAGCCATGTGACCAGCATTACCACAAACGCGACAAATGATGTTGGCAGTGAAGTTCTGTTTCTCTGGACAATCGTATTTGCGATGGCCGATTTGACCGCAGTTCTGGCAAGCCTGGTTCTCGTCATCACGAAGAGTACCGTTCAACGTAGCGAGCTCTCGAAGTTGGTTGCGCTTGAGTTCGTTCTGTCCTTCGGGGATCGAGGCAGCCTAGAATACCATTGTTAGCAATCATTCCATAATATGCATCATTACGGAAATACTTACAGTCTCGATGACATTGTGGATGAGTTTCTTGGCTTTGTTGACCTTCTCCTCGGTGTCTGCCATGATCAAACAGTGCAGATCTTCCTCCTGGTTACTCGCGTGGGCAGCATCGGACCGACCCTTGCCTTCTTTCACGGAACCTTTTCCGCGAATGGCAATCTTGGCACCTGATTCTGTTTCCATCTTCTTCAATGTGTTGCCACGAGGGCCGATGAGTAAACCAACTTTAGTAAGAGACCCTAAGTGTTAGTACATGTAGCAACAAGGTTAGGGTTAGAAGCATAGGTGAGTTTGGATGAGGCCAGGATTTTGGCATTTCACCCATCGAGATACGACGGCATTCCTGGTAACATCCCGAACATGAAGGGGCAGAAACGTGGTTAGAAAGGTTAGAGGGTTAGCAATCTCACTGAAGTTAATCTCTGGATAGTCATTGACCGGCACATAGACCTTCTCTTGGGTCTTGGTGGGCCTGCGGTAGTCCTGAGGTGGGTGATAGTTAGGAATCGTCTTCATGGCCTTTTCCACCAATTTGTGTCTCTCGTCCTCGAGGCGCTTGCGGTATCGGTATTCTCTAGTGTTAACACGACGACCGTGGTTGTCGTACTGAGGCGGAGGCGAGGGAGATCTGCGCGCAATATGTTAGTCTAAATGATTGAGATAGCATTAGGTTATATAACATAGATAATGCGTACCTGTCACCATCGGCGGGAACGACATCATTGATGCGAAGCTTCTGGCTGATCTCCTCGATTCTCAAGTGTAGAGTGTATGCCTCCAATTGTTCGCTGGTCATGTTGGCGAGGATAGCCGTCGGAAGACCCATGAGTCCGGCAGCTTTATTCTCAGAGGCTTCGCCCCATCGGTTTCTCTTCTTTCGGCGGCGGGATCCATCGGCATCGGTTCCTACAAGTATCGCAATCAGTATTTCTTTCCATTTTCATTAAATATATGCGCAAGAAAACTTACGAGGCTCAGGGCTACGACCGCGCTTTAAGTCGCGATCACCGTTAGATGCACTATATCCATCGCTGCCATTGTCGCGGCCGACGGGTGCATCATCAGGTTCACCTCCGAATCGTCGACTTTTGCCGAGAGGGATGTTGTTGGATCCCGTGATACCTTGGTTTCTCCAAGACATATTGATGAGTTCGCGCGCTGCAGGGAGACGTGGAACTACAAGGTCAAGTGGAAAGAATTGACAGTTGATGTTTAAAGGTTTAGGTTGAATAAATTGAGGCGACTTTTCTGGCGCCGCGCTAAGTCTTGGTCTTGTCTGGAACAAGTGGAGTAACTAAATACCTTAGGTAAGGAGGCGCTTTGACCAGAGCTAGTGTTATCGGGTAATAAGGTACACCCTTTTATCACGTCGACTGTTATCACGTCTATATACATATCATTATGCACCCTGGAAGGCAATAAGGTAACGCTTCATTCACCCTGTCTCGAATATTCTATCAGGCCTTACTCATTGTTTAAATATACGCTAATAAACAGCTTCCAGCAACAGTCACAATGATGACTGGTGTGAAACACATGGATGTGCATAGATTTAGGTATGCACACGTATAACATACGACAAACCCATATGAAAGTCCGATATCACCGTAACCGCTACTTCGCCTCCTCTTTCATCGACGCCTGGATCCATTGCCTAGGTCCGGCAGCCGCGGCTTCCAACATTTCCTCGGTACTTTTCTGGAGGTTCTCGTATGAGTGTTTCGTTGGTACATGACGACCCTTCTCAAACCCGGGGCGCTCAAGCATTCGCTTCACCCACTGGTCAAGCACTGGGAACTCAGAGATATCCGTACCAGACCATTCTCACGAAATGTTAGTTTACGTCAACATTAATAGCAAGGTAATACAGCAGAAAACGTACTAGCTGCTGCGACCCATCCCCAGCAGGCAATATCGGCACTCGTGCACCGATCGCCAACCAGATAACCGGATGTCGACGACTTCAGTTGTGTCTCCATTGTTCGGTATAGACGACGCGTCTCATTCTTGTAGCGATTGATTCCGTACTCGATCTTCTCAGGGGCATAACCTACTCCCATCAGTATAATCTCAACAATAGGAATGGATACCACGTACGGTTGAAGTGATTCAACTGCCCCTGCATCGGTCCGAGGCCGCCCATTTGCCACATGAGCTACAACTATCAGCAATGAAACCACATGCAGGGGATGTTTATTGAGTTGATATGCTCACCCAGCTGTTTACTTCATAGTACTCCCTGGATCCCCTTGGATAAGAGACCTTGTGTTCCGTGTCATATCTATCAGTCAAATACTGCATAATAGAGCCGCTTTCAAAGACTCTGATGGGCTTTCCATCGGTGAAAGTATCTGTGATGGCAGGGATGCGGCCATTGGGGTTGATCTCTAAGAACCAGGGTTCTTTCTGGATGTCCTTAGTGATATCGATAGCAGTCACCTATTCATCAATCAGCTATTATGTACCCTACGCCTCGATACCTTCAAGTGGTGCCAGGATCATACGAACCTTGTAAGGCAAACCTAACTCCTCTAGCAAGATGCTGATTTTGATGCCATTGGGCGTCGCGGCAGTGTACAGATGGATGTCAGACATCTCGGAGGAGAATTGTGTTGCAATTTGCCGAAGTCTTGCTGTTATTCAAGTTTATGTGACCGTAATTCAGTTCCTAAGCTGAAGTGTGCCAGAAATATCTAACGCTTTATATCGATGTCAATTGATTAACAATCAGAGTTGCAATGGCGTAGCTACCTTTTAGGTCAGATCGCATGCACCACAGACGGCGCCGCCTGTGGGATCCGTTCCTTTCTCCACATACTCTTTCCTATCGTGTCCAAGCGAGACGCGAATGATAACTCTAGGATCATCTTTCATCCATTTTGCACGGCACAGATAGCGGGATGCACAGCCCCTGAGTCTAAGTTAGCCTACTAGACCCCAGTCGATGAGGCCTTTCAAGCATCCTGCGCTGCATCCAGTTTTAGCCGTGCAAACTAAGCCAAATTCACTGCGGCTGTAGTCAATTAGTAATGAGTAATGAATGTACTTTTTATTGGCCGGGGTTATAATGGGTACGCGGCACGGATTTGACCTAAAAATCAGATGATAGAACTTCATCCTGCTATTTGTCATCCAGTGTATGAGCACATATCTAGAGACCCAGCTTAATATCTTGTGACTCTTGGGTATCAAAGTCTTGACGACTCGTAGACTATACCACCATTATCAGAAGATTAAAAACTAGATATACGGTTATATCTTTCATTCGAAAGCAGCACAATGTACTCGGAACCTCAATGCAGAGCACGCAAGAACTTGCTTGTTTAACAAGTAGCTACCTGGAAGAGCGATCCATGATACAATAAATCTTATCGAAGAAAGGAGGGGATGGGTGGGCGAATGGGCTCTTTTTTTCTAGTCGTCCTTGTCCGGGAGCGCTATAAGTAACACATCAACATCATCAACGACTTCCTATGCGTCCCTAAGAACTGGAGGACTAACAGCGTCTGTACGCGAGGCAACGAGGATAGCGCCCACAATTTTGACAAGGCAGCATAAGGGGCTAGGAAAAGATTGCCCAGTGCTTTCTTCAACATTATAAATTTACCACGGAAAGCATATCAGATCACGGCAGCTAGTTTTCAAAGTGCTTTGCAGTGAACAAGTATGTGGTGGATAGAATAAAAGGGGGATAGGGGGGTAAAGGCTTAACCTGGGTATTGGAAATTTGCTGGTTCATAATGACACATAGCATGTTAAGTTAGATGTATATCAAGGGCCTCGCTGGGAATTACAAGAGGACTGAATGTTATTATTCTATTATTTTTTTTATTGGCAGTGTAGCAGACGTTTGTCTGAGACTCCAGTTGGCAGTGTGACACCTAATGTTAGGTTAAAATAATCGATACACTTCATGTAGATATGATCAGTAGTATATCATGACAAAAGTAAAATTTTCAGGGCTTATTTGACAATGTACTACCATGAGACGGCTACTCCATGTGCAATTATAAATCTCATAATTAAGCAGGTTGCTGGCGATCAAGTAGTATTGCGTGCACCTATTCAACTTAAGGAGGTAGGTACCTAGAAGTATTTAATATTTTTGTCCCTGCTGTATACCTAAGGGAGGTACCTCAGGTGTTTATCCTCAATGCCCGCCCTTTGGTGATTGCTAGCGTTCGTGTGTGGTACTGGTCGGCGCTATGCACCTGAGGAACCACCATAAACAACCGCGTAGTGTGCTCGCGTTGCCCCGGACTCGCCTGAGGGGAGGGGATTAATATTTACCGCTAACGCTTGTAAATTCGTTGTATTGTTTCTCTTTACACATCTTTTCGCGTTCTTCTTCCCATTTTGTTCTTTCTTGCATCGCATTAAGAATGGCAGATTCCGGGTACTATGAGATGCAAAGCCTGGGGGGTGCAGGTACGGAGAAGAGTAGCAGCATGCCTGATCAGTTTCGCTTTCCCATTGCGAAAAGCTTCTCTTTCAACATCCCCGAGAAATTCCATACCAATAACCCTTTTGTCGTTGGATGGGTTGATGATCTACCCGGCGAGGTCAAACGGGAGGAACCTTTGGAACCTGCCCAATTCCATGCACCGAAACATGCTTTGGTAAAGAAAATTCCTTCCGTCAGCAGTCTTCATAATGAACCGTCTTTGTGGCTAATATTCACTAGGACACCGTCGACGAAGCCGAGGATGGTAGCCTTGACAATCACCGCAGCAAACGCGCAAGAATTAGCTCTGCTGCAAGTCGCCACCCCGCCGTGGAGAAGCGCATGAATGGACTCGCAAAGTCCAATCGTAGTGGTATCGTTCGTCGAGCTTCCGACATCTTCCAGCGTCTTTTCTCTCGCGGTAACGATGCTACCTCGACTGATCGCCCGCCACCCCCGGGAACACCTCCTTCGCCTGACAGACCCCGTATGCGATTCGTGTTTGTGGGTGACTCCGGGTGTGGAAAGTCGAGCATGCTGATGTACGCTCCTCTCTTTATTTTGCTTGTGGCCCCCCTATTCAGATAAAGCGATGTTCACTAACGCGTTCAAACCCCAGGCGCTACTACAACGATTCTTACGATCCCGTAAGTCGTTTTCTCCTTAAATAGTTTTCGCCACTTTTGCTAACATAATTCGCGCTATAGGAATACCGCCCGACTCAGTATGAACTTCTCAACAAGACCGCTACTGTTGACAACAAGGATATCGACCTTGAGCTTTGGGACACATCCGGTGATTTCGAACAGCACCAGTTGCGCCTCCTTTCCTATCTCGCTTGGGATGCAGTCTTTCTATGCTTCAGTCTCGACAGCATGCCTCGCTTTACGAACGCGCAGACCAAGGTACCATCTTCCCGCGAAGTCGATTTCTGAATACATGCTAACACCATGGGTGATGATTATAGTGGGTAGATGAGATTCGTAGCCACTGCCGCGATGCCCCGATCATCCTCGTCGGTCTGAAGAAAGACACTCGCATCGGCACCGGCATGTGGGCACCTCTGTACCCCCAGTTGGCTGCTCGAATCTGTGCCACCGAGGTGAGTATCTTTCGGTGTTGGTTTTCTCGTATTAGCATGTCCGACCACTTTCTACGCATAGAACTTACATATTTGAGACTTCCCAGGGCTCAGAGGCCGCAGTCATTATGCGAGCCGTCAAATACATCGAGTGTTCAGCAAACACTGGCGAGAACGTCGGCCGCGTATTCGAGGAAGGAGTTCGGCTAGTGCTTAAGGAGCGAGCCGAAGAAGCAGAGCTCGAGAAGCTTCGAAACCGTCAGAAGTTGTCGTCCTTTGGCCAATTTATGTGTTTCGGCTAAGCGAAGACCGGGACCCTTGGTGCATCTTAGTGCCTTGGGGATAATTCTTTTGGGGGACTATGAGCTGGGTTGTAATATGAAAAGGTGCAGTCGTGTGTTGGCATCGACTATAGAGAAGCTCTTGGTCGTTAGGACATGCAGGAAGTTCACTGTCGTCACGGAGACATCCTGATGATTTTTGCGCACACTTGCCCTTCAGACTCTACGGAACTTGGCATGCACCAGCATCTCTAGGTGCCCTGGTTCCATGATCAAAATCTTGTGCAAGTTGCATTTCCTTAGACATAGGTAGTTTACAATGATATACGCCTTAGTCCCACTAAACTTTCAACAGTATTCTTGGGTCACGGCTTTAATAACTAAGCATCTAGTTGTGGGGAAAAATGAAAGCATTAATTTCAATAGTTTCGTCATATATACTTGATAAATCTGTATGTACAAGAAAGCCTACAACTGCATATCCGATGGAGTTCCTTAGACGTCCTACCCATGCACCATCCCAAGTTTCAGTCGTCTACTGGCACTGAGCCCACCATACAGACGTTGCAACGCAAGTATACGGAGATTCACACTGCGTTGGGCCGGAATAACCTTCGCCACCACACTATAGTGATGTTAGCTTAATTAAATCGGCATAAAAATCTGCGGGTTATGGTGAGTGAAAAATGCTTACCTGCCCCCACTGAGGAACAGTTCCAGTTGCAGTAGAGGTCGGCGAGCTCGTCGTACCTGTCGGTGTCGTAGTCGTGGTTGTAGTTGCCGGTGGCCTGGTGGAAGTGACGCTCCGCGTTGAGGTGATGGGTCCCGACACGCAAGGGGAGCCCGACACCAAGATGTTGTGGACCTCCTGGGCGTAGGTGCAGCCGTCGTTCACGTTGGAGTCCGAGAACCCGGCGCTCCACATCATGACGCCGCCGAACCTGGAGTCGCTCTTGTACTCCTTGACGATGTCGGCCAGTTGGTCCGGTGTGGCGTAATACGTTGCGCCACCCGGACCGCCGTTTGCGGCGAGTGGAGCAGCCGGCACGCCGATGAAGATCTTGGCATCGGCCGAAGGGGTCCCAGCCGTCCAGGTCACCCACTCATCGTAGTTGAATGGAGCGTTACCGTTGATGGGGAGAGCACATGGATAAGTGTAGTTGTTGTTATTGTAGAATTGTGGCCAGAGGTAGTCGAACGTGGAATTGCCGATGATCACTCCCATGTTGGGCTCCGGAATGGGGCACTGAGGCGCACCGGTGATGTAATACGTCCTCGAAGAGTCAGAGGCGAAGTTTGACCGTAATGTAGATATCATGTATTGGTAGTACTCGCTTCCTCTGTTGACTTCCAGGTCAAAGTCAAAACCGTCGACGACCACGTCGCCAAAGGGTCGCTGAACGCCAGAACCTCCCGCGTAAGCTTGCCAGAGATATGTGCCGATGGATTCAGCCTCCGCTTGCGACGATAGGGAGTAGGAGGAAGTAGCCCCTCCGAGCGACAAGATAACTTTGACTCCGGCTGATTGACATGTTGCGATGGCCGCCGACACCGAGTCACAGTTCTGTCCTTCTCCTGAATTACTAATGAAGCACGACTGGCCGACCGTACCAGACGGGATGTCGCCCCCGGTGCCCCATGAGTACAGGAAGGCTAAGACTATTATGTCGATGCCCGATGTTGAAGTACAATAAGTCGAGAGGTCGTTGTTCTCGATCGTACCACCGCCGTTCTGGCCCCAGTACACCACATTCTGAGCGCCTGGAGCCTGACGGGATACGTGGGCACGGGGAAGAGCCAATGCTGTCCCAGCTATAAGGCTGAGGCAGCTATATACAGTGGCAGAACGCATATTTACAAGTCAAATATAAAAATAAGTACAAAAATGAACTATATACAAGAAAAGGAGGGATGCCGGGCGGCGTGATCCGAAGCGATGCTCTTAGCGGAGGACAGATAGAGATTCCGGAGCTTCGTGATCTACTGTTGGTTCTCAAGAGGAGATAAATACTGCTCCTGGATCTATACATAGGGCGCTCTCCCAGCAGCCTCACGGCGTCAGGAGACGTTACATGAAGCACGAGGAGTGCCAGTCACAGTATCGGGAGGCTACATCAGGTAAGCCTGTGATCAACTCTTCAGATATAAAAATCTTGATGCCGGGCTTTAAAAAGCTCCGCGGAGAATCTCACCCACATATTTTAAGCATTCAGCCGCCACGATAGAGTAAAAGGAGGCCTTGGTTTATCACATCTGACCAAAGGTGTCCCGGGCAAGTGGAGTCGCACATCGGCCGATGACCCCGGCCTTGGCAAGATTGCCCGATCAAGTGGGACGTAGCACGACGACGTCTCAGTCTCATATGTCCGTCACTACGTTACAGCCTAGCACATATTCAAAGATCACGGTATTCGGTATCTAGTCGAGGTAGGAGAATAGGAGCTGAGCGTCGTCCCTACATGGGGTGGAAATTAGGGTGACGAACGCAAGCTCACAGCAAGTGACCTGCAACGTTGACAGTTGACCCGCTTTATCAGGAACAATAGGGTAGTATCAGATTTAAAAGTAACGCAACCTGCATTATCTGCGTTGATTTAAACTAGCGATTTACAGGGGATTGGACCAAGATATGCGATGAGCTACCTATTTGGGTATGGCATTCCCATAGAGATCTCGTCGCCTGATCTGGAAGGTAAGGCACGTGGGAGAGCGCATCTTATAGCTCCCCTCAATCATAAGAGAACCCACTTTCGGAGACTTTGTCACGTACGCATTACTTGTATGCAAGACATCCTTGGTATTTGTTGTAATATCATTCCAGTAGTGGGTTGGTAAAGTCTGCTGAACTGCCTGCTTCTAATTCTCGAAGACGAACTATCAAGGTCTCAAGCCGTAATATTCAAAGTTCATAGCGCATATAATCCCAACCCCCGTTGAGTCGGACTATATTCTATCACAGAACCCATGTTTGTCCTTCCCCTATCTGCCAGCTCCAAATTGGAGGAAAACTACAAGAACCGCCGAGTACCTTGGTTTTCGAGTTAGAAATAATTCTTTTCAGCATTTAGGATATAACTTACCCCGCTGTTGCAGCTAGGACTTCGAATGGTCTTGCCAGAGTTGCCCAAGTCAGCACTGATACGAAACACAGCAGGAAGAGGGTGATGATAGCCAGTCTCCAAAACTGGCTTGTCACTAATGCCAGTATCCATAACGGCAAGATCAGCATCACGAGTGCAGCTAGGAATACCGCCATATTTGCAAGACGGCTCACTGCATCATCGTCCCACTCCACTGTGTGTTCATCAGCTGCAGAATCCAGCTGGCTTTTGTGCGATACAAATCCCCAAAGAGCCTTAGTCGGGGGTAGCAACTTGGCTTCGAGAAATAACCGAACAGAGGATTTATTGAGTTGAGAAAAGCCAATTAGGTCTGGGGCATCGAGGAATCCGACTTCTTCTGGGTGGATCGGATTATTGGCATTGTGAAGCCATGCTTTCAAGTTGCTGATGACTATACCAGGTGGTTTTTGACGAGCTTTCAATTGCAAAAATCGTACAAGCAATTTGTCTAGCATAGTTAATAATAGCTAATTGACGGTTTAGTGGTTTAGTAGTTCGTTGGCATACCGTATTTTACGATTTCCTTGTGGATATCCTCTAAAAGCGCCCCCCTTTCGTTTGTTTCCATGCGAAAAGAGCCATTGTCAATATCTGCTGCATCTCGTTCGCTCAGTTGAGCATCCATGGCATCTAGCTTTTTCTCTAGCATAACGATTCGGTTTTGTAAGGCGAGCAATACTCTGCAGTGGATTCTGTCGAACCTCCTCAGAGTAAAGCTATCATCATCACTAGACATATATCTCGCAAACCCCTTGTATCCGATGTGTTTCCTAAAGTCGTTAGCATCTTTCAGACACCGAACAAGATGTCCCCAGACTGCACTAATATTACATCGACATTTAATTACTCTGAATCTGAGAAGATGGAACAACCTGACCTCTGGGACACCAGAAGTGAAGATAGGAAATATACGCCCCCTCTCAAGTAACCAGGTAACAATATCGCACCCAATACCTTGAACTTGCTAACATGTAGACGAATAAACAACATACCAGGGTTTGGTGTATATTTCAATTTGAGTCAAAGGCTGCAAGTTGCCTCCCAATCCCTGGGAAGTATCGCTTGTTTTAGGGCTCGGCTGCATGATCGCATGCGAAATTGATTGGGAGTGTTATAGGTGAAAAGTATATGGAGGTGGTTTGGAGTTTCCTACAAGCAGTTTCTTTCTGTTCACATCTAAAACAGGTATTTATGAGAGATTTTTGGAGCGGGGAAATCTGCCTGGCAAATGTGCCTATGACTACCTAATGAACGAGGCAACCGACAATGCCCAAAGGGCTTGAGTCAGTTAGCCTTGATGTAACCAGTTTTGCTGCCTAAATCTGCACTTTCATCGCATTTTTAAGGAAGATGGTGCCCTGATTTCCGATCACCTAACTCTTAAGTTTAATCGCAATCTTCGCACCTCGAGAGATAGGTAGATACCTACCTACCTAAATAAATCTAGTCCACTCTAGACCTTGTTGGAACCGTGGTAATTGAGAAGATGGGATCATCCCGTTAGTCCAAGGATAAAAACCATGAGTTGAGGTTTAGCTGACAGGCTTCGCAAGACCAAAGATTCCGTCGTAATTACAGAGGCAAGGTTACCTCTATGGATACCACGGACATACCAGTGGCAGACGAACGCCCTGTATCCCCGAACGATGAGGAGGACGAATAAAGGGTTGTACGAGAAGCTACGAAACCTTAGCTGCTAGCCCCAGGTAGGAGAGAGAAGACAGAATATCCCCCGCCTCTCACCGACTAACAGGTTTACAGTCTTACTCCGGGTAGGTAGCAAGGGTCAACCCTCTGACGAGACGAATTCGACTACGAACAAAGGATCTTAGAAGTAAATTGCATGTGGGTTACGAAACCTAGGGGGGGGCAATGAGGGGTATTGATGATCAAATGTTACTGAATTTCGAATTTTACAATGTTTGACATATCGTTAGCCATGGTTAGGTAGAAGATAGCAATGTCATGAATGACCGGGATAGTTACCTAGGTTTTGAATGAACATGTAGACTTGATCTAAATTCATAGGTGTGAATGGGCATACCCATGCCTGCTTATTGAGGATCGGATCGAATAATCGACTCTTGATTTGATACTGCTTAAGGATGACAGCAAGGACGCTATGCGTGTCAGATACCATGCTCCCCACAGCCATGCCGCCACGATATTCGCCATATCGATAGGAGGCAGGAGATAAGGGATTAGATACACGATAAGATATTAAGCGATAAGGATTATCTAGAGATATTCGGAAAGCTTGGGTCCTCACGTGATATCTCATATGGGAGTGAGTTGGATCAATCAATGATTCCTGCTCTGTGACTGGTACCTATATCAATATCAGTGACACTGTAGCTGAAGTGGCTAGTATTAGTAGAAAGGGATCAACTTACTCAATTAGAAAGTCAAATACGAAGAGGCCGTCGCTGAAATGTTAACATTCAATTTGTCCTAGTTGATACAAGCTGAATAACCCGGGCGCGCAAGCGCGCCTAGGAAAGAAGCTGCGTAAGCAGTTTTATTTCAAATTAATTCTCTTTATAGATATCCCTCCCGGGGGTAGGTCTGGTGGTAATTGCGGTAGCGTGGGTGGTGATATTTTTACGCCACAGCCCATAGAAAAGCTCCTAAATGTCTGATTGGCTAGCCACACCTTAGCGCACGGACGAAAGATTCTTTATAAAATCAATTGGCCTCTTCTACCACTGGTCAAAAAGACTAATAATTAGTATAGCTAGATAGAGCTCGTTTTGCGTATCTTTATGATAATTATTGCATTATTATAAGTATTGGTGCGAAAGAATCGCAGAGGGAAAAGTCGCAAACTGCGGGGCGATTTTAAGGATCTAACCTAATTGGCCGTCGAAATTGTGGCAGTACTAATAAAATAAAGAGATGATGAGAAAGTTGATACCTGACGGGAAAGGACAATTGCCTATATAGATACCTAGGTAGGTAGGTATCGTAGACTGTTATGAAGATTTAAGTTACGTATCTGACAGTGAGGTTCACGATATCCTCATTTTACTAATAAATTTGGAGATGTCCTCGTTTGCGCCATTGATTTCTTTACCTAGGTATATACCAGCTAGGTACCCAGTTTACCCAGTTTTCTCATAAAAGAGCGACACCATTTAGTTACAAAGCAGTCCAAGAGTCCGTAACACCGTTTAGTCGAACTTACTTATCAGTATCAATTCGCTACCCAGCATAAGTTCCAGACGGTATCCTTTCTTTCATCGACTTTCCCTGATCCATAGTCAATACTCCGGTACTATGCTGACCGAAGTTTATGCAAATCTCGTCGGGTACCACTGTGTTTCTTCTGTGCCGTCTGGCTTCTGTCTAATATGAAAATAATTCTTCTTCTCAGGGCTCCAAGTCCAATAATCGTCGGGCCAAGGAATATCAACACCAATAGACGATATGGTTGATAAGGATGACTTAACAGACATGCGATCCTGCTGATCTTCTTCCCCATGTAATGTATCTAATGGCTTCATATGTGGCTCCAGCGAAGAATAATCCCTGAGATAAAAGGCTAAGTGCCCCGTAGGGTGTAAGTATGTCTCGATAGCCTCAACGGAGAGGGATGTCATTGTGGAGGGGCAAGACCGCGGGCGTCCTCCGTCACTGCTAAATCCTGATTGAAATTCAGAGTGGTAAAGACTAGTGTCGCAATGTGTAGGAGAAGAAAACTCGTCTTCACCTCGAGCATATGATGGCCACGCGTCATTCATAGACATTCTCCGCACAACACTCTTCTCCCGAAGACTCGTTCCGTGTGGATGACTATCTTGACAAATGTATTTATCTAAAGAAAAGGTAGATCTTCGAAGACTTTCACTTGTGGAATCGAATGCAAGTTTAGGTTTCCAGTGTGTTCGCTCATTTACTTCAGCATCGAACTTGGGGCTTGCGGGTATAGTGTTATGTAATGTTTCTGGTGTGTCAAGTTTCTGTAACGTTTCGCATATTGGTACAGTTAATGTGGAATGTTGGTCGATCGGTCCTGCATGTTGTCCTAAGCGCTGTAGTATAAATTCGTTTGAATGTTTGGGGATGGACTGATCGCTCTCATCGCGTAGGCTTGATGCCCGCCGAGTTGGACAGTTCGCGGAGCACGACGCTTCGTCTCCATCCAAAGGAGCGGAAGATCGTATCGGAGCCGCTTGATCTAAATTGGCTAGCCTATGCTGAGATAAAGCTGTTTGATCATGGCCGGTATCATAGTAAACACGTTGATGTAGCTCCCCAAGTTCCATGTCTTCCTCGTAGCTTGGCTCGATATCAAGGAGGGTTACATAAACCCAGTCCGTGTCTTCTTCTGGACGCGAGAGATCTCCAAGAGGTGTTATTCCATCATCTATCAAAGCAACTCCTGGCTTCGACGGCCGTTTAACACCATGTAGACAACGGTATAATCTTGGGAGCACCCAGTCCTTCCATCTCGCGATCTTCTTGGTCTTTGAGTCGGTCGAAGGGAATTGCGCTTGTTCCACCAGCTCTTCGAAGAGTGATGCGGTATTAGGCGAAAACTTAGGTCTGTTGGAGCTAAAAGTCATAGTGTAGGCCTCGTGGGTATCTACAATCTGATGCGCGGTTTGGAACTTGCGATAGCCCCTGAAGAACCTCCAAACTAGCAATACGTTTTGACTTGTCCACTTTTCGTGGAGAGTTGATTGCCACTGATGCGAAATATGCTTCTCTAGCCATTGGCATGACACAGAATTGTTCTCGATTCCATGTTCAACTTTCACAAGGACGGATTCTGCGGGTTCCCAGCGTTTGCGAAGATTAATCGACGTTGCAGGGCATCGTTCGTTGGGGATAATAGGTATAGTCGCTTCAAGAAGCTCGATCGTAAAACGAAGTTCTTTCTATTATATGACTCAGTGAGCAAGGGCAGAAAATATTTGATCTCCTCAATAGTTGCTTACCATTCCTTTTGGTCTTGGTCCCTTGTCGTGGCTCTTCCGCGAAACGCGGCTATACATAGTCGCTCGGGAAGCCTGTCGCTCCATGAGGCTGTTCAATACCAATATGCTTAATGTGTACTGTCCTCGTTTCGGTGAGAACGATGAGTACGTAGCCGTAGGCATCTGTGACAAGAGGGTAAGCAAAATCTGCCTTGGAAGCGGACGCCAGACGCCACATGCCACATTTCGCAGGATGGGAAGCACGGCACAACCAGCTTATCCAATAATATGACCTCCACTAAAAGCCACCGTCTTAGACATAAAATAGGAGGCAGGTTGTATTGATTTGCCATCCCCCGGAATTTCTTTTGCGACTGGTAAGCCCTCATCTCCTAGATCTGATTGACGATGGAGAGTAAAAACCAGGAAAGAGAGCCAAGGGGCTACAAAAAACTAGCCAATTTCATGGTAGATCGAAATCATGTTATTATAAAACAATTTCGTGAATTAGCCGTTAGGGATCTTCTTTACCTACAAGCAGAATTATGCGACTTGCAACATGATTTTGCCGACCAAGCTCGCAAAGACGCCAACTCGCCGGATGAAAAGACACGCCGGTACGATCGGGAATGGTTCCATCTTCGGTCTGCGGCCGGGGGAGACGGGACACAGTAGCAGCTCGCCCTCCGAATTCGGGAAAAGCTACAAGAATACTGTATGTAATATTTTGTCTCATTACGCATACCCCTACCTAGGAATTCGAGGCGCAAAAATGTAGAATGGTCCAATTCCACCAATGCCAAAGAAAATTAACCGTGTCCAAATGCAAAGACTCTGCCGTCAAACAATATCAAGAAATAGCAATTCTACCACGCCCGAGCAGCCAGCGACGCAAGATTGTACACTCTTACACTCTCAGTGCTACTCTAGGTGGTGATTGTGACTTCCTTGGTCGTGATCTTAGCGACGTATCGCCGTATCCATCGGTATTTTCTGGGCACGATAACGATGACTTGTTATTCTTGGGCGATGAACCGGCCAACGATGACTTCTTAGCTAAGTTAGTTGTTAGTCCTGCTCTTCAAGTATTTCACTATTTCTAGAAACCCCTCAAGGTAAGCGCAGTAAGTCGATACCTAGTTGTTGAACTTTCAGATTGATTTGAATCGCAGGCGTCAGTGCCCGACCTGGAAAGCCAAGATCCAGGGAACCAAACCGCACTTTACGAATACTCAGACGGTAAAGTTCGACTTATAATACACACTCTCGGCTCTGTCATGTCGACTATTATCCCGATGATTTCTATTGTTGTTTTGTACTTCGCCAAGAGCCAGCCCCTGAGACTTGGATTAGTCTGCATATTCAGCGTTATCTTTTCCCTTGTTATGAGTTTAGCTACTAACGCTAGGAGGGTCGACATATTTGCAGCAGCTGCTGCGTCAGTCCCCAGATCCCAGAATGAACTCGACAAAGGCTAATATACTGGTCAGATTTGCCAGCGTCCAGGTTGTCTTTATCTCAACAGCGCCGACTTCTTAATTCATAGGTAAGTGCCAGTATTTCTGCCTCTGTGGCACTTGATATCTCTGTCTCTGTTCCCCAAATCCTTTTCTTGAGTGTTTGCTGGTCTCGTGGCTGTCAGCAATGGATAAGGCGAGTGCTCTTTGATCCAGCGTTGCAAGGTGCCAGACAATGTGTCCAAGACTTTCCAAGCGCCCACGCTAAGACTCGGACCCGGCAGGACTATCAGTACCCAGAGCCCGCTCCTCTCTCTGTCTCATTCATTGTTCAACAGCCTACATCTTGTGACTTTGATTCAAATTTCTTTTACCTCCCCCTTGCCAATGTACCCCACCGTCCCCGTATCCAATATCTCATGTTCTCTCCCCCCATAGGTAGTTTCAACTTGTCTTATTGCCACGCCGTTTCCTCGATACCGGAACGTAGCGGTAGTTCTCTAACACAACTCGACGCTACCAAAGCCAAATAACGCCAAAATCGATTCATTTTTCCAAGGTGGGGTCGTCGAACTTCTAGAGCTTTTCTGAATTACCATTCCTATCGTGATTCCGTAACTCCTGGGACCAAGAACCTGGGAAATTGGATACAGGCAACCATACTTGCCTCGACTAGTCTCCAGAAGCCGGTGACCTTCGAAGGCGGGTCGCGTCGCTTGTCGTAGTATTGGCAAGAACTTGGTTCCGATTCATACCTACTCAGACACCGCGAGGGAGAGAGCGCTAGTTCGCTATCGGTGTCGCAGCCATATAATAATTATATGTTCGTATCTTCCCAACTCGACGTAGCTTGATGCCCTTGAAAGACGATTGCTAACATCTTTGGCATCCAGAACATCTTGAACTTCATCTTCGATCGGAATGGAAAATATCGATTCATCCGCCCAAAACGCTTCGAATATGCCGATCCGAGCGCTCCTTGATGCGTGGAGACGATGTCTCTTCTTCGAGATCATATCAAACGATGATCGATCTATCAAGAAGGTTGGCTTGGTAGATAGCGGGTCCACGCGTTGCTTCATATCCCTAAGGGCAGTTAAGGAGTTGAAGCTCACTCCGTTGCCACTCAGATCAAAGACGGATTCATTGCTCAATGGGTTTGAAGGTGCTCTGAATTGTCAGCCCATTGGATTTGTATACCTAAAGGTCCGGCAACCAGACCTGCGTCTTGATACCGAGACACTGGCATTTCTGGTAATCCACAATAACCAACACGATTTGCTTCTGGGCGATGCATTCAACCACGCTCATCGACTCGATTTGAGGATATTCGACGCGGTCGAGAATAGAATCTACCCACAGGACTGGGATAAAACTCGACCCAACTGTGACTATGTCCACGTTCTCATAGATGGGCGAAGTAAGAGTAAGCGGATTTTCCCTCTTATAGATGCTGACATGGCCCGCTGATTGCACTAGGTCAAGCTCTGAAAGAAAAGACAGATAAAAAGAGCGAAGTATCGGAGGCAACCACACCGGTCTGGCGGGACATTCAAGAGATGAAAAGCAACACAGGACATGCTGCCATGGGTAATAGTACCCAGTCCTATCCACCATCCTTGACCTCCACCGCTGGAAGTAGTATCACGACATCGTATTCGTCGGTATCGACCGTGTCACCATCGGAACGCTCGTCGAATACTTCGGTATCGTCAACAACCGCCGACGATGTCGGAAAGGCGTAACGAGCACAGGAATCTTGGTGACAAGAAGCCCCCAATTTTGTTCCGGACATAAACTCGACTAGGGCTTGGTCAATACTTGCATAATTTGGTGGCTGGTTCCTAGCCGAGCCAGCTTCATTCGATTCTAATGGTCATAATTAGTTCCCTTTGCTTTCATATTCAGGTAGGCGTCCCAGGGTAATGGAGTTCGCGTAAAGGTGGAATGCCAAAACGACGTGGACGCAGTTTGAATATGATAAACTTTCAACAAAAAGGGAGGAAGGGTGGGATTCGGACCATGTATTAAATAATTCATCAATTTATCTAGGTATTTACCTCACATTACGTCCCTTTTACGTTACATTATTACGAGAATAGCCCCTTGCCCAAACCAAACAGGCCTGCCAATCCTTCCTTGGCTATTGGCCAAGAAATAGTGACACACGGGCTAAAAAACTAGAATTAATTCACGGCAGGCCACCTTTTCAAATGCGGGCAACCTTGAGGCGCTCCCTGATACGACGCACCCTTGATTGACGCAAGGACCGTTAAAATACATCCGAATATCAGAAGTTTGCTCAGGTAGGTATTAACAACAATATATTGCCTACCTATCTCACAGTAACTACCCAGGCAGCTAATCATCCATTCATTTGCCTATCTTCGATTTATAAGCAAGTAAATAGGAAGCCTTCGAATCTGTTTCGCGATCAGAGCAATTTCACAAGGTCTTTCGCCGCCTGATTAGGAAGTACCGAGGCATGTGCCGCCCCACCTTTAGCAGACTAAGCCCTGTAAGTCCCTGGACTTGAACTGAATCAACAGAATCAGAACCTCTTCAACTTTACGTCGAGGAGGGAAAAAGCCACTGTATCATTTCTTATGCGAAGAACATTAAGACACTTGTAATCAGCATCCCTTATCATAATATTCTAAGACATGGCGTCGAACGAGCTTTTTACAATCCCTATTCCCGCTACGAAGTCGCATCCGGGAGGCGGCATCTCCTGCACCTCTCCCACGCCGCAGGTCTACGTTCTCACGTGGACTTCGCCGCCCGACAACAGGCTGACGCCCGCATTCAACATTGCGCTTATGACGGCTCTCGACATTATTGAATTCGGCCACCCGCCGGGCGTGGTGATAACCACCTCCGCCATTTCCAAATTCTACTCCAACGGCCTCGACCTGCAGCTTGCCTTGTCCTTACCGGGATTCCTGGAAAACAGCCTGTACCCGCTATTTCGGAGGTTCCTGACTTACCCGATGCCGACGATTGCGCTGCTCAATGGGCACGGCTTCGCCGGTGGCTTCATGCTGGCCATGCACCACGACTACCGGGTCTTCACGGGCGCTAAGGGTTACCTGTGCATAAACGAGCTCGAATTCGGGGTCCCGCTGATGCCGCCGATGAGCTCCATCTTCCGGATCAAGACGGCACCTCACGTGTACCGCGACATGGTCCTGGAAGCGCGCCGCTTTGACGCGAAAACTGCATTGGAAGCCGGCCTAATTGACGGGATTGGCGAGCTGGATGCAGCGCTAAAGTTGATTGAAGAGCGGGCGCTGATAAAGAAGGCGGCTTCCAAAGCCTATGGGATGTTAAAGGCGGAGATGTACCGCGAGAGTGTGACGCTGCTGGATGCTAAAGGCAAGGACGCGGCGAGTCCCACCCAATGGCAAGTCGCCGAAAAGAAAAGGAAGGCCGACGGAGCGAAATGGTTCAAGGAATGGAATGCGGATAAAGCCAAATTATAAGCCATGAGGTTTCCTCGTATTTTATATGGCTAACAGTTTTAGATTACTCTTAATTCACATCGATACACACTGTCTAACACTTGCATGCATGTCTCGATCTGCATGCACAGCTCCCTGTGAAGCTTTTAAGCTAATCGCGTGACGTCATCAGCTTGACAGGAATTTGAGACCCCTACTTAACTCTAAAGCGACTTCATGGGGTGTTTATTACTTAGGAACATAGATTAAAGTATCTAACACCTTTATCAAGGACGATTGGCTGCTCCTATCACTTAAGTATTTTTCTACACGTTGCCCAGCGAATCAAAGACCCATCATGACTTCGGCTGCAGACCCGGAAGCTTCTCCACAGCATCCGCTTTTCCGTTACAGATACCACGTGCTTGTTGCGACCTTCCTCGCCGTCACGTCCTTCCTCTTCTATGGCGTTCACCGCCAACCGTTCTCGCCGGCCATAAAGTCTAAGCAGTACGAGACCATATTCAAGGGTACCAGCCTAGGATGAGCAGCACGGGGAGAGAGAAATACCGACGACATAGGGAGGGAACTTATCCATTAACAACACAAGACTCAATAACTAAAACAGGCTTGTCCAAAGAAAACTAAACGTATCAAAATGAGCTTTAAGGAACGGTAATGGACGAAGTCGATGCCTCGTAGTTCCACCCATCCCATAGTGCTCAAATTAAAAGCATACTAGGAGATAGGTTAGGTATATCAACGCAAGACTCCTTGCACGAAGCAATAATGTCAAAGCTTTGCATTAAATTTACCCTACGGCATGTAAAGATCATAAATAGATTACACACATACTCAAGTAAGTAGATATCTCACCCATTAAATCTATGATCCAAATCTTAGCATATCCATACCTAGTCTTCACCATTATGATGATGTCCCCACCACAGTGGTCTCCGTTCCAACTACCAGGTCAAGGTAATTATTGCGATCGAGTAATAACCGAACAATCTGTGCATGGCCTTTAGCACGTGCATAATCAAGTGGTGTTAAACCTTCTTCATCCCTTGCCTCGATATCAGCGTTATAGTTGAGCAGGAGGCGGGCAATACATTCATCCCCATAATAACAGACTTCATGTAGTGGAGTTTTATTTTTGTCGTCCTTGGCCTCGATATTTGCATTGCGATCAAGTAGTAGCTGAACGATATTTTCATGTCGTCTGAAGCAAGCTTCCTGCAGAGGAGTTTTACCGCTTTGGGTCTTTGCCTCGATATTAGCGTTGTTATCCAGCAGCAGGCATGTGATATCTTCGTATCCTTTATGGCAGGCTTTATGCAAAGAAGTTTTACCACTTGAACTTCTTGCCTCGGTATCAGCATCATATTCGAGTAGCAGACAAACGACACCTTTACGGCCTATATAAGATGCAATACAAAGCGATGTCCAGTCCCATTTATCTCTTGCCTCGATGTTGGCGTTATGATCCAGGAGAATGCGAACGACATCTTCGTGTCCCTCTTTGCACGCAGTGTGTAATGGTGTTGTGTCGAAACGGCCATTGCGGGTCTCGATATCGGCGTGGTGGCTAAGTAATAAGCGAACTATATCTTCATACCCTCTGGAGTAAGCTTCGTACAAAGCGGTATGGCCATCTCTACTTTTTGCGTCGATATTCGCTCCGTTCCTAATCAGGGTTTCAACTAGAAAATAGTCTCCATATAACACAGCATCGCACACTGAGTAGCAAGATACGATTGACACGGACGCAGGATTGTCACCAGTAGACATGGTCCCGCTGTACTCATCTGTTGGCCCACCCTCTTCTGCCTCTGTGGTCAACTCAACTTTGGGACCGCGTGTTGCAACCACAGCTGTGGCATGATGCTGTTGTATGATTTGTTTTCTTCTCAGAACGTCTCGTAGCTGGTCGCGGATTCTATCAGTATTATCTTCCCCATATTTAGACTTATCCTTAGACGACTCTTTAGATGCAGTCCTGAGAAAGTTTTCGGCTTGTTGGAATTCTCCAGTTTTATAATGTGAAACCCCGAGGCAGTAATATAGATGCAAAAGCCCATCAGATGAGAGACTATTTTCTTCAGATTGAAAGGCGTTGTGTTCAAGCACACGGGCCAGTGACACCTTGGCAGCCATATGACGAGCATTGCAAAAAAAAATATAACCAAAACTGCGGGAAATGCGCGCGTATTCGGAGTCATAAATGCCATTAGGTGGTTGAAGGTCAGTCGGGGCGATCGATAGATTTATCAGAGAAGTAATGCGGTCAGCCCATGTAAGGCATATTCGTGACAAATAGGAATTGGGAGAGGCCTTCGACATTGGCCTATGGATGCATTAGCTTCATAAACTGAAAAGAAAAAGAGATGCGCAGACAGATGTGACATACCAATCGAGATGCCCTTTTCCTTGGCATAAGGCATTTCCTACTGCTAAGGCAGTGAATATAACCCACTTATTATTATGTTCAGTTGGCCCCCTTGCAACCCACTGGCAAATCGCTCGATGTAGCAAAATGGATTCAGGCGACTTGCCAGACGAAGGTCTTATCTTTACTAAACAGACGTCTTCAAGGAGGGTAAGATGGAGTCGAAAAACAGTGAGTGCTCTAGAAGACTGTCGAAGGGCCTGGAAGTCGGGGTCATCATGTAGACCTGCAAAGTCAAACTTTGAAATGTCTAGAAGGGTGTTTATAGGCATTTGTGAAGGTCCAGTTATCGCCAAGAGTCGGATTACTGCCGAGGCAGCGGGCGATTCTTTTTTGACATGTGAATATAGCATGTTCAGAATAGTATGCATAGAGCGGGTTTTATCATGTTGTACTTCCCCAGCCTTTGGTAAATAGCCCACTAGAGCGTTATAATGGATGCGGTATTCTTCGACAAAAGTTTCGAGGTTGACAACCTTTCTCCGTAACAGAATGCCAGCCTGTTCGAGAGCTAGGGGGAGGCCGTTTAACTCTTTTGTAATTATCCTAGCATAGTCGTAGCCTTCAAATGAGCTAGATAGTCCAGCTTTGTCTAGCAATAACTGTTTGCCACTTTGGTCATCTAGCTTGTCAATTTCCATACTTTGGAATCCGTACGGAACGAGGATATCTGAAGCATGTTGGCGAGTGCTTGTAACGATTACTGAGCCGTGATTGGAGAGTGGAATTAGCTGAACAAGGTTTTGACTCTCTACATCATCGGCGCTGTCGACTACCAGAAGCCAGTTTCGACATAATGTGGATCGCAGTCTTGACAGAACAAATTCTCGCTTGTCGTTTCCAGTGTAGGGATTTGGTAAGTCCTTGGCTGGCCATGACTTTGACACCAAGTAAAAGGCATCTGTAAAAGACTGCGTAGCCTGCTCGGGTGTGAAAGCATTGATCCAAATCACGGCCTTGTATAACTGCTTCTTCTTCTTGACGTATTGTAAGGCAAGCTGCGTCTTGCCCGAGCCCCCAATTCCGAAGAGGACGATACCCTTTCTTCCAAGTTTGGCAGGATTAAGGATAGCAGAAATCTCCTCAAACTCAGTATTTCTGCCGTAAATTTTCGGAGTAGAGATGGGAAGTTCAGAAATTAGACGATATCTTGAAACAAGTTCTGCCATGCATGGTCAACTATAATGTTACATACTCCAACCAATTTCGGTACATTGACTAACCATCTAATGCTGCTTGAACTACCTCGACCATTGCAAGTCCAATGGGACCAAACCTCTCGTTTTCGTTGTCGCTAAATTGGCAAATATTCCGATGATTTGACCCAGGCACAGGGAATACACGTTCATTGGGTACATTGTTCCGTACTGAAGCCTCATCTACAATCTAACCTTGAGTCAGCAACTAGCAGAGCATAACTCTACAAAGTGAAATATGAATAAAACTCTTACTGTGCTTCTTCCTATCTTTTCTGTTTCGTATGCACTTCTGAATGTCATATTCTTCCCCCGCTGAACAAAATCTCTTGAAATCTTCATCCATTCCTTTGAATTTCTTTTCAGAGCATTCGGAAGCCCTGGGTTTCCAGCCATCCCTAGCGACAGACTGCTAACAATTTGGGAAGCTAGCTCAGCCCAGGAAGCAACGTCGGCTCCGTGAAACGGCACTGCGAGAAATAGGCACCCAGTTGTTCTTTCAAGTACATCTTGATGATACTCGTTGTCAGTATGGGCAAGATTGATAGCCTATAGGTTGATACACATTAGGACCCTCAACGAAAACTAAAAGATTGCCGGCATGGTTTGATAAAGAACGACAGTTCTTAAGCCCAGAGACTCACTAGTTTTACTATAAGGCCCCCTAAGCTATGCGCAATAAAAACAATCGGGGCTTGCTTTTCTTCTTCGGTCTGCCTCGCTATGCGTATTCTAGTGAGTAAGTCTTCTGCACAAGACTCGAGATCCGACGTAGAAGATGTAAACACGTAGGAAGAGTCATAGCCGAAAGCTCGGATTCGCGGTCGGACGTTAATACGAGCCAAAACTGCTGGCAAACGATCACGCAACCAAATCGCGGGATCGTTGCTCGCCCCGGCACTCCATGTTGTTCGCCAGCTTCCACCAAGGCCATGGACAGCGATGATGCTATCTTGAGGTTAGCGAGAGACTGATTTCCCTACACACAGGTATGCGGAACACACTCAACACAAGTAGCAGGGGTAAGCGAGGGCGGTTCGAACTGGTTTAGACAGGTTGGGAATTCAAAAAGACCATAAGACTCAGTACTGCCAACGTTATTTATTTGAGTTGGATCGGCCTCGTTGGCCTTTGGTTTATCTGTGTCTCTGTTAGCCAGAACGTGCTCAGCCTTGTCACTGGCAATCTAGTCGCCTTTACTTGAACTTCCTGGACTTCCCGGAGGATTGATCTTGCCTCGGAGGTTCCCTACCCACGCAGACAACCTTTTACTTCGCCCAGGCATCACGACAAAAGAGTGGTATAGGTAGATTTAGAAAATTACGGATGAGGCCTTGATGACCGAATAGGGAGAGAAGCGGGGACAAGGCTCTGTAAGTCTGCATCTTTTAGTTACCTACTTAGAGATGCTGCTGATTGGTGTTTTTAGCGATTGATTAGCCGCTCTTTAATGTAACGTCGAGAGATGCATAATTGGCTGTGAATACTTGGTCTCTTGATAAGGGCATCGTTGATTGTTTGGATATGAAGATGAGGCAATGTTCATAGTGAAGAAAGATGCCGCCCGTAGCAAAACAAGCTATACTTCGCGCTTCAAGCTCAGTAAGTCGTTTACTGTCTTGAAGGGTATGAACTTATTATCATTGACTCTTTAGTTACCTACTGCAATTGCAACTTTGATATTAAAGAAAGCCTTAACACCGCAACATTCAGCATAGACGGTTGCATTTAACCTTCAAGTTGAGGAAGGATGGTCTAATTGATACTTAATCTTGGGTGGGCTATTTAGGGCCTCAAGATGAGATAGGTGCCAGTGTAATGTGAACTAAATGAGACCTGGTATTACGAAGTTGAGAGAAATAATTCATAACATTATGGACATTATGGGAGGAAATATGCATAGTCAGTCACCCTCGGGAAAACATGGCACACCAAGTTATTTACAACTTTACAAATCAACGGAATTAATCATAAAGGAAATTGTAAAATTTTGAGAATATATGCAGCAGTATAATAGCTTACTGCGAATAACCTGAATTAATTTATAATTGATCAGCTCTTATGGTTGTTGAGTTATTCGCATTAAAATATTAGGTGTAATTTTGGTGTGTTTTGGTGAGTGTGCATTCTCTTCCAGAGGCTGACGGATAGTGTACCTAATAAGGCATGGAGATAACTGGATGGACTTGATGTTGTCTTACCACCATGATTTATCACGGCAACTCAGCGTGAGAAATCAAGGAGATGCTTGAAAGAACGTCATTAAATCCTTAGAATAGGTGCTAAGAAATGTGCAAGCTGGGACCAATGTGGATTGGTATCCCTTATCTAGATCTGGATCCTCGTATCGGCCGTGGTTAACAGGAAGTTCCCGATTTGCTATTTATATCAATCATATTGATAAGAGCTTTATAGCTCAGAAACAATAGGTGCCACGCCATCCCAATATCTAAAGCCGACGGCCTGGCAGGCCTCGTCAGACGCTGAGATGATAGCAACAGCACATGATACATGGGTATTACGATCCGGCTGTGTAGATGCTACGGTACATTGGAAGATGGCGGGGCACGGCGTAGCGGTTAGAGTGCTAGTTGGGCGGACGGGCTTCGGGAACTACAGGGGACAATGCCATCATCAGCTGCAAGTTCCAAGTTGAGAGCCGGGCAGCGGGGTCCTCCCTGTCCACCCTGCCCACTAATACACCCCTAATATACCCACTAAGTACGAGAGCCCCACCGAAAAGACACCCAAGCCGGCGAGGTAAGGCCAGCCCTTTCCCCCTTGCTTAGGAGCTGTCCTTGACCATGGCAGCATGGATGACCAGGGTGACCAGGGTTAGGTAATGCCATTGTTTATGTCTCAGCTCGCTCGTAGCCAACTATTGGTTGCTACGGCACTTTCCCAGGCCAATACTGTGTACACACATCGAGCAACGCTTTCTCACTTTTTCTCTTTTACGCCGAATCCACCGTGCGTTAATTGATACCTAACGAGCAAATACAAATCTCTCTTTTTCTTTTGTAGATGCAAGACAAGAATATCGAATGCCGTTTTGCCCTATTATGTTACGGCGCAGACGGAAATGCAACATCAGATTCATGCAACCTGCTGTCACATTATAATCTGTCTTTGGAAGACAGCATTCCCATAAACATTGAGACTTGCATGCACGTCGCTTACGTCTTCAATCCCCCAACGTCAGCATGAAGCCTAAGACATGACCCTGATCAACTTAGGTGAGTAATTCTTCATTGAAGACTGTAGACGCGGTGCGACATGTGGTGCGCTTTGCACTGGCATGTGGATGTTTGAGCATTGGCCTGTTGGCAAGACCGCCCACCTTGGGCGAACCCGTAGATCCCGTCCAACCACGTTATACCGATACCTCTTAACTATGCACTGGAATGCTGCTGAGACTAACCTTAAATCATCTGGCAGATCATGACTGACCCGAAATCTAACGATGAAGACGATCCATCGGGTCCTCAAACTCCTCAGAATGCTTCCACTCCTAAGAAACGAACACCCAATACCGCGACGGGGGCTACACCAATTGCTAAAGCCACAACACCTAGCAAAGATGCAACCCCCAAGACTGCGCCCGCCGCTGGGCGCTCTAGAGCGGGCACTACGAGACAGCCCCCTACCCTCCTCGGCGACTTTTTGCTCGGTCGACCATCTGCAGCTCGGGTCGCAGCGGATAGGAAAGCACAAAAGGAAGCAGCTCGTGCGCGGCGACTGAGCCTGGAGATGGTGAAGCAAGAGATGCGCCAGGCTTCCATTATGCGCATTCAAGCTCCTGGAGGTGTACATGACCGAGTAAAGAAATGGCAAAAGACAAATGCGGCTGCAATGGCCACCGCGGATCCCTTAGCTACCCCAACGGAGCCTAGCGAAGTAAATATACAAGTAGACGAGGAGAGTGTGACGGAAGAAGATCGGGTGAGAATTAAGTCGCGACAGAGGAAGCCAAAACCGAAAGTAGTGGCTGAGCAAGAAGGGGGTGAGGAAGCAAGTAGTAGAGAGGACGAAACGGACTCAAGGCTGTCAAATCCACCTAAGAAGAGGGTTGTTAGTGATACCAATTGGGTGAAGAATAAGAAAAGCCCCCCGAGAAACCGATCGCCGAAGACGAAGCCGAAACCGAACGAGAGCACAGGATCGCCTTTGCCAAAAGACTTCCTAGCCAAAACTGCTGCTAATCCCTCGGTCTCCAAGAAGATAAAAGACTGGGCTAGTAAAGTTGAGATTCCAGAAGAGGCACATGGCAAACAACACAGGGCATCAAAATCAACCGGGAGTATAGACGGAATTCGTGTCAGACCTATTCCTCCCGAGAGCGACAGCGCAAGCGGAAGGTCTGCGTCTACCCGGATCACGGTCAAGATGAGGACGCCGCGGAAGCCAAAAGAGCCAGAGAACGACGGTATTCGAGTTACACCGATGCCCAGCGAAAAAGACGCACCGAGTGAAGGCTCAGGATCTTCGCGTGTTGTGGGTGAACCTTCCAAGGCACGAATGTCAAAGGGGGTTGAAGACGATGGCATTCGTGTTACACCCATCCCAAGTGAGAACGACACGACATATGGAAAATCAAGTACTGTCCATTCTGGGGAATATCCTTCGTCGAGTAAGTCAGGTGGGTACCTTGATGATGGAATCAGAGTTAAGCCGATATACAAACAAGCTCGACAAGGCGATAACTTTAGATACAAACCCCGAAAAGCTTCTATCTCAAACGATCAAACTACAGCATCCTCCTATTTCGAGGCCTCAGATGATGCTAGCACGGTACGAGCTTCTTCTAGGCAGTCTTCCAGAATCCCAAGCACCCACAAAACCAGTACTCGTAGGGATCAATTGCCATCAGATTATATAGAAGTGGTAGAAGAGCCTGAATCAGCAGCGCCTCGGACACCGAAGCCCGTAAATTCAAAGATGGCATCTGAAACGGGGCAGAGACGTCCGGCAAAGTCTAACAAAAAGCTTCCTACCAAAAGCCACGCAGACACGGGCACTGCTTTAACTGAGGACGTATCAGACAGTGAGTCGTGGTCAAGCGATTCGGTATCGGACATGCCCTTTAGCATACCACCACAATCTTTAGCAGATATACCAGTTGGATATTCTGCATTCAGCGAGCTTGACCTAGCCTCGGGCCCCAAAGGCCGCAACGCAAGACCGAAAACCAAAAGACAATCAAGCTTCAAGGGCGCCACTAGTGTATTGAAAAAAGCCTTGACCGAGGGGAAGAAGATTCTTACTGAGAAAGCTGAACCTCCCAAACCTGCCCATAACCGACCTCCCAACATCGAAACTTGGCTGAAAGACACAGTCGATCCCTTTGTTGATTCACCAGCTGTCCCGCAGCGAGACCAGAACGAGTCCATTGAGGAGGAATGGATAGATGAAGGCGAGGACCAGACGCAAGATTCCATGCTTTCAAGTATTTTGCCGACAGACGCTGTCTGTGCGGCTGGCGTAAGCAGGAGTGAAGAGACCATCGGGTCAAAGGAAATCAAATATCCTGACCTCAATCATCACGATAGAGCTGATGTCACAACCCCAACATCTGCAGGGTTAAAAAGGAGTCGAGCTACAAGGATTACTTCATCACCATCGAAGAGCAGTAGCAAGCGCGGTCTCAAAGAGAAACTGAAGGATGCGTTCCGTGGTGAGTCGACTGGCCATAATCCACCGCCTCTGGAGTACCCGAGCTGCCCTGAAGTAGTGGACTTTGATGAAGAGCTCGAGGACGCGCATCATGAACGACGGCGTTCTTCCGGTACGCGGAAGAGCCCCCCTCCTGATGATTATGAATCATCGCTGTCATCTTCCTCGATTCAACCAGCACCACCTCCGGCCTATAATAAACGCAAGCCGCCCACCAATGGCTTTCATGAACTATCGACAATCGCATCCGAGGGCGGATCGCATAGCACACTTCCGTCGGATTATTCATCCATCGTATCCGATTCCACAGTAACAGACAGTACTGCGTTGACGAGAAGCACAGCTGTCTCCCACAGAAGAAGTCAAAAGTCTGGATTAAAGAGACGACTTACAAAGCATTCAGACTTGATATCGGTCTTGTCATTACCAGATGACGCCTCAGAGTCGCACAGAACCAGCAGCCTGCGCTCGGCACGCAGCGTGAGAAGGCCATCTAATCATCTGGGCAGTGCTACGATCGACGGACTTTTCCTGGAATTTGAAGACGATGAAGACCTTTACCGACGGGAATTGAAGACCCTTGTGGATGGAGTAATTCCAGTCCTCCTAACAGAATTCGTGAATAATAACAGTAGTACGCGCAAAGAGCTTTTTGGGTCAGCTCCCACTAAGTACAAGGAGGATACATTGGATAATGCGGTCGTCAACATGGGCATCGCCCTGGACGATTTGCGGGACCACCATCGTCGGCGCCCCTCACTTTCTGATATACGCAAACTGCCCCACTGGCTCGAAATAATCCATCCTATTTACAACCATTACCTTGATGTATGGCGCCTGGGTTTTCAGGGCATCATTGTCAACTTAGCCCCCAAATCACCGGATGACCTTGATTCCCTCGTTAACGCCATGCCCCGAAACGAGCAAGGCGATATCCTCGACGAGGATGGGGAACGCATCGATGTTGCGCATCTGCTAAGACGCCCGCTGCTTCGTATTAAATGGATTACTAGATTCATCAAGGTATGTTTTTTCGCGCCCTCGTGTCGCGACGCGACGTCACTAATCAAATCAGGGCTATCGAGCTATTACAGGTACGAGTGAATTTGAGGCTCTAGCTTCGAAATGGGAAGCTCTGCAGGAGAAGGCGAAGCGGCGCCATAAGGAAGAAAATGCGAGAGTTGTCGACGAAGATGCCAAAAACAGCGACACGTCTCGCGCCCGAGACTTGAAGACGTTAAAAGCTCTGGACCACGTCAGGGTCGATCGCTTCCGACAAGTTTTCGCCAAAGACACATTCTCCTTGGACCTGCTGCATTCGAACGGACAACGACTTGAGTGCCAAGTAGAACTAATAATCCGAGACAAACCATTCAAATCTGAACCATTCAAATCCGACCCGGGCGATCTTCTTATCAGAGAAACCGGTAGTGGCGGGCGCTCATGGCTACTGTTTGCTCCCGTCACGGGAGGTCGCTTCTCTGCCCGGAAAGGAGATAGTCAACACGAGCTGGTTGTCATGATCCGAGGCTACAAGGATGAATGGTACGAACTCTTATCTTTGACGACAGATGACGAAGATCAAGTACTAGACTGGTTAAGTATCCTGGGTCAAGATCCAATGCCTCCCGCAATCAAACGATCGGCCTCCCAATCACTGGTTCTGCCACCCAAATCAGCAACCCCCGAAATTCCCGTGGGAGAGAGAAAGCTTCGCGATGAACGACTAGCCCCTTCAGCCCTTCGATCTTCCCAGAGCCCGGAGGGAGCATCAAGAACCCACGGACGAACCACATCAGTCCCGTCTCCTGAGAGAACCCCAACCCGAGATTCATACTCAAAATCCAAGCAAACAGCTCTCGCGCCAGAAGACAACGATGAGGCCTACTCGCGTTCATATAGCAGTCCCGAACCTTCGCCATTGAAGCAATCGCCAAATAGCAAACCCTACCGTGAAGATGGAGCGCCTCCTCCCCCAGTCCACCGAACTTTCAGTTCCAAAAAGTCGCCCGTACTTTCGCCACCGGCCGATCAGAATACACCAAAACTCAAGCGCCGTACCTCTTCTCCACTCAAACACGAGTATCACCCTTCGGACGTATCTTCTGAGGGCTCGGCTTCACCGTCACCTATATCAGGGGATGATTCTATCTCCGATGAATCATCTGAGGACGAGCTTGAGGCGGCTGAGATTCCAGATACTACGCCCGCCATAAGCATTAAGAGAGACAGTGCAGTTGTCGTTGAGGAGTCCATTGTCTCGGAGACCACCGCTAGTATCACACCTTCAGCCTCAGCATCACAAGCCGGCGCGTCTAAAATTGAAAGCAAGCGGCCATCATATTTTATCAAGTCCGTTGCTTCCATATCTTACTGGGATGACAAGCATGGACGCTGGCAAGACTTGTGGCCGGATTTGTGCTCTATCGTCACAATGCCGGGGCTTATCGAAGCGTACCCTTACCGAAGAGCGCACACGTCCCCTGACAGCTCGTCAGAAGAAGAACGACCCCTAATTGCTCTAGATCTCACACCCATTGTCATGCTACGGAACAGCACAGTCGTTGACCTGGAAATAAAGTCACCCGTTCTCAAGTATTCTCGACTCTATTCTAAGGTGGTTAAGTACACGACTTGCAGTTTCCGCTTCCGAGTGCAGTCCATCCCAGAGTGTCAGACGCTCTATCGCGCTGTTCACCAAGCCCGCTTAGACAATGCCAAGTATAAGGCACTCGAGGAGGAAGCTCGCGTCAGGGCTTTTGGGCAGAACCAGAATCAAGACCCTGATGGAGACAGCAGCACCCAGCGCCGCAGCTGGTTTGGCCGAAAGAATAGCTACCGCGTCTCGACACGCGCTCCTTCGCAATCAGCTAACAGCGTGTCTCAAAATTCTGCTGTCTCCGCCTCGTCCTTTTTAAAGAGACTGATGGGAGGTGGAAATCAATCCTTCAACATTGCCATGTCTTCTGTTGACAGACAAGCTCGCTTTGCTGGCCGTGAGGCATCACTCTACACTTCTTCGTCCTCATCAGCTACCCCGCCCCGTTCGCCGTCGGTCAGCATCGCCAACAGTGGTAGCAACCGAATGAGCCTTACTACTAATAACCTCAGGATTCGCCTCCATCTACTGTTAACGGCCAGCAAGTGGGAAGATCACGGCAATTGTGTGCTTGAAGTTACAAGACCCGATCGTGGCACCCGACAGAACCTAAGGAAATACCAAGGAATGGAGAAGCGAATCATCGTTACGACGATTCCGAAGAAAGACACACAGAAACCAATCATAATATTGGACGTCGTATTAGGAAGCCAGTGCTTCAGCCGACTGGGCAGCAGAGGTGTCCTCCTCAACGTCTGGGAGGAAGTCAAGGACGAGAAGGGCCAGACAGGAGTGGTCCCTCAAGGAGGAGGCAGTGGAGGAAATATCCGCAAGTGGTGCCTCCAGTGCTCGTCGGTCCAACAGGCGGCCTGGATTTTCGGACTTGTTACGCAAGAGGTTGTAATCGGTTGATTAAAAAGATACCCCCTTTTCATTTTCATTTGGCACAAGCACTGAGGCCGGCCGATTCTATTTCCAAAACTCGGTTCGCCTTTTTGCCCCCTTGCCCACCTTTTTTTTTTTGTACTTTTGATTTTCCCCCTCTGAACATGTCGGATACAATACACCACTTTTTCACAACAAGGAATCAGGCGAAGGCGTCAGGCACATAGCATAGCACAAGGGGGGTTGGCATGGCGCGGACGGACACACAGGAGGTTGCACGAAATGATTGATCGGAAGGTAATGGGCGGACTAGGCGGATTCGTTGCATTTTTTGCTATGCCTCGGCTTAGCAATTTTTCTTTCCTGTGTTGTATAAGTCTATGTACACAAACACTCTGAGATACCTAATCATGAAATCGTTGCATTTTGCCTTTGTCCTTCGTCATTCTGATTAATTACACAATGACATATATGCCGGTGTCCTTCCAGCATGCGGTCCGCATTCGACCTAGCTCGTTGGTGAGGTTACACATAGTTCGTAGGTACCATGAATGATGGAAAAATTTCTCTCCCTCGTCAATTTAGTACCACTAGTAGAGGGTTAGCGTGTGTATTATCTAGACGTAATATGTATCCAACATGAACAAGACCGGAAAGAGGGAGGGAAAAAAGTATAGACAAAGAGTAAACACATGACACATACCACGATGCCCTCCTCGGGCCCGTCGAGCTTCTCGCCGCGCACCAGCTTGCCGAGGGCGGCGCGCATGCGGCGCAGCAGCTCC
>JAOXNQ010000003.1:2269033-2373748 GCA_028571165.1 Hypoxylon perforatum | reverse complement strand
CTTACCTAGGTGAGTTTCGGCGTGAGTATAGGAACAAGTTCGGCTCGAATCCCTACGTTTGCAAGATCACCGAATGGGTATTATTAATTCAAACCAATTCCCTGTAACCACTATTTGCCGCTATGGTAAGTATTCAATATTCGATAGAAAGCATAGCGTGACTTCCAAACTGTCTATGCTTCACAGAGTTTTGGGATGATTTCCTGACCACGCATTTCCTCGGTTCCATGGCTACGTTATTCCTTGACGTTTGCTTCATGACGACGAACAGTTTCCAGATCAACAAGTGCTGTATGTTCAATACCTGCTTTTTGGTTGGCGTGCTGCTGACGAGGGACTGCAGTCGTCATGGTCTTTTGTTGGCTTCAGACGAACTGCAAAAGAATTTGAAACCGCGCCGGAATACACGTATCGGTTTTGCCACTATTACCCGCATATACTCTGGCTCTGATCACAGACAATTGAATCACTTGAGGAGTCAGTTCCGGATGTCGTGGCGAAGCTCAACATAGCAGATAGTAGTCACAGGCATCCCAGCAAACCAATTGAACTTCGGCTTGAATGGTTCCAAACAACAGATATGTTATAAACCGCCATCCCTTTTTAAGTCTGATGACTGTCCAGGGCGACCTTAGCTTCTTGTTTTTAATAACTCTGAGGATATAAATACCTACTTTACGGACGAGAAGGTACTCGTGGAGTAGTAGTTGTTATATCACAGAATCAGGCCTTGACTCGTATGACAAAGCGTGATATTTTACTCAATCCACTGCTACTAGACGAGGACGGTGCCTTGATCTAGAACTATTTGAGTCGTGGCGGATCAGAAAAAGGGTCAGCGGAAATATCTGGCAAAGTCTCTGGGCAGTGTGCCCTCGTTATTGTTCATTTTGTTGGCTACATTGCTAGATCAAGCTGCCCCGTCGAGAGGGTTTCCGAAAGCCTGTCTCAGCAACTACGAAAGTGCATTATCTGGAAGATGGGAAGCAATATTCCTCCTTTCGCGATCAACATATACGGTCAACTTAAGCCCAAAAGTGTATGGGACTTCTCGTTCCGTCGCTTGACTAAGGACGCCATGACTATGCTCGAATGCATCGCTTTCCTTGACATCGATTATATTCCAGTCGAGCTGTTCATTGGCGAAAGCGATGTTGACTCTGCAAAGACTGACGGTTGGCAGTACTGGGACATCAATAGGTTAGTTTAGAGAGAGAAACGACTACCATCTTATTGGCATAACTGACTATGTCATTTAGGTTCAACGACGCAGTTGAAAGCCTACTTGAATGCAAAATCGTCTCTCGGTCGAGTTGGGAAGACAGAGAATGGTTACAAATAGGTGAATCAGTACAAGAGGACGTACTCCGGAGATTGCATTGGGATATCGGAAAACGTGCGGACCGTTTCGACGCAGTAATTGCGATGATCCGTAAGGCAGTGCCGAAGGCGGATATCATCAACCGCAGCGACTCGAGCCAATTTCAGCGCTATGAAGAGTACTTACGAAAAATGGAGAGCGTTCGGAGAATCTTTGTGCGCTCTAAGCCAGCAATTGTCGGCTCAGTCTCTTTCGCATCGCTTCTTCACGATTTTGCTTTCTACCTCCTTACTACCTCCGATGATAATACTTTGGCCATGTTTATGGCGGAGGCCGGCGAGGACATTTGTAAGAAGCTTCCTGACGACTCCGAGGCGAAACTACTTCTGCCAACCATTTTGAACACCATGTCCCAGCTTCTCAACTATCGTGGGATCGAAGGTCGAGAGCGTGGCCTAGAGATGATGCGAAGAGTTGTAAAGCTACGAGAAGAAGAACTCCAAGATATACCCCCAGAAAGTTGGACTGAACTTCAAGGCGTAAACTTTGCTAGGGCTCAGGCTGACCTTGCCTGGGAGCTATGCGAGTTTGACATGTTGGACGAAGCGGCACCACTGATTGAAATAGCTGCACAAATCTATCGAAGAACTGATAATACAATTCGCCTGGCTCAAGTCTCGGTCAATGAATTGATGTTCTTGAGCACCCGCCAGGAGAAGCACAGGACCATGGAGCAAAGCCGACAAGCTCTCGGGACATTATACGAAGCTCTTGGTAAAGACAATCCTTTATGTATCTTGATGGACACCCAGGCTGCCCTGGCATACTTCACGGTCGGGGAAGTCAGCTCTGCATTGGAAACAATGACACATGTGTTCCAACGATATCGGAAAATGTTAGGGATTGACGACCACCTCACACTAGCGGCACAGTATTGTATTGCTGTATTCTACCACAATCTTGGACAGCTTGAGCAAGCAGAGTGAGTCCAACAGTCGGCTTTGATAGACTTGACCCCCAATACTAGAAATAGACGAGACTAACAAGACTTTCGCAGGACCAATCTTCTATTTATCCTTAATGATACCCTCCGAAAATATGATTGGCGAGAAGAGGATATTATGAGAACTAAGTTACGGCTCTCGATCGTACTTAAAGCACAAAACCGGCACGTCGAGGCAGCTACTATACGTCAAGATATTGATCCCCATCTTCGTGCACTGAGGGGCCCTAATGCCAAGGCGGAGTATACAGATGCTGATGACATGCAAATGCTGGACTATAGTGTAACATTATGCCACGGACGGACTGCGGGTATCTGGGGCACGAAGGATAGATGGTAAAATATGAACTTTACGAGAATAGCAGGATATCGAAGATGATAGGTACTTTGTTGATTCCTAAATCAGGGGACTTTTATGGGCTACTAAGTTGATAACTTACGGGAAAATCGAAAAAGTGTCAATTTTGAGTGTTCTCCGTTATCATTAGAGACAGGCTTACTCTAGCAGCTTTTCTGGGTCTTATACCCACGATACTTTTACAGGGGTATTCTGTCATGATTATAGGGCTTTTAGGCATAATCGAGCACGATCCGAGGGGAGATATATTGAAACTACCTAGACTTAGAGGCAAGAGCATACTTACCTGGTATAACAACAGCTTTGCTCCTGACCTGGACGACTTCTATTGGGATGAAGAGAAATGACATAGAAAAAAGATATAATAAGTGATCCAAATAAAGATTGCATCAGCCGCGAATCGAACGCGGGGCCCATCGATGGCAACGATGTATTTTACCACTAAACCACTGATGCCTTAGTTCGCTGGAACTCCTCCTCTTTGGTTCCCTGCGCATCTAATTCTGGTTATATTTCGCGAGGTCCTGGGCAGGTGGGTGGTGGTCGCTATTCCGCTGAAATTTGTTGCCCCTCTTCTTTCAACTTGGCCCAAGGAGACCTCCGTTATTGACCGCCATTATGCAGCGACGTGCTTCATCATCATCCACTATGTACCGTTCAAAAAGACTTCCTTCTTGTACTCCATCGGCGCCACACCGGCGTCATGTTCCCAAAAGAGGCTTTCAATGTTCCCTCCCTTTGAACCCTTAAACTCAACCTTCCAGAAGGATGGCCCTTGGTCTGCACCAACCCATCTTCCACGCCTTGACAATTCGTTACGTTCCTGTAACCAGGTAAATGTATCATACTCATAGTGTCGGAGCTGAAATTTCTCGGTTTTCAAACCCTGAAGAGCCCAGTACAATGTGCCTTTTTCAAGAGTCACCACAATTTTAAAGACACGAATATCGTTCCAATACGTTCCCACGTACTCTTGGAGGCCCCTTGGAGACGTACCCGCCTTCCGCTTATGTTCTAATTCGTCGAAAACTGATGGATACCATCTCAAGTTTTCTTCAATGGTATACTCAGCAAGTTTGATGAAATCAACTCTGTATGGTTGGGGGACGCTTAGAAGCTCTTCCAGAACAAGTTGCCCAACCCAGTCAGCCACATCTGTCAAGCCTAGGGAGTTGGTGAGGACAATTATGGCGCTGTTTGTGGCAGGTAATAGAATCACGATTGACAGGACCCCGGGCATGCTGCCTTGGTGAAAAATAACTAGCTCAGGTGGGACACCTTTGCCAATTGTTGGCATACCAGATGGTAGCAATCCGGGGTTGAGCCCTATCTGGCCCATTTTCCCGGGTAACTGGACTCTACCCCAACCTAGACCGTAGGAGACTTCGTTCCTTGAAGGCTGATCCATTGGAATTTTGGCGGACATAAGCTCAGTGACCTGCTTGAAAGGCGACATATCTGTTGACGTTTCTCCAGTCTCAAGTTGGTCTGTGAAACTAGTAACGAAAGCGCCATATAGCGTCATCAAATCCTCAATGCAGCTTCTTAGACCTGCCGTTGGACCCATGTATCCATCATTGCCGGCTTTTGGACAAGTGATTGCCACAGTACTTGCATCCTCAAGCGCGTTGTAGCATTTGGACACGTTGTCAAGATCTGAAGGAGGAGTCTTTAGGAACGTTCGTTTCATTTCCAGAGGTCGAAGAATGCGTGATTCAACAAAATCGAGAAAGGACATCCCACTAAGAGCTTCGATGACCTGTCCGGCAAGATCATAAGCTACATTGCTGTATGAGAATTGCGCCCGGAATGGGAGGAGGAGAGTCTGGTCATTGATATATTTCATAGCATCTTTCGAGCTAATAAGGATGTTGTTATCCGTGCCAATAACCAGATTATCACCCCAAGACATGCCACCACGATGACAGAGGATATCGGTAAGTGTGAGGCAATTGTGAAGAGTCGGGTCCTTTGATTGAAACGTAGGCAACACATCCTTCACAAGAGTATCCCATTTCGCCTTCTTTTCGTCAACCAGAATAGCCAAAGCCGCAGCAGTAATAGCCTTGGTCAGTGAGCCGGTTGGCATGATAGTCTCCTTGGTGATAGGCAAAACATTCTCAGTATCCCGAGAACCGTAACCTCGATAATAGAAACGCTTCCCCTGAAATACGACGCCTAAGGATAAACCAGGAGTGCCACCGCTCACCATGAGTCGCTCAATCGTACAGCTCAGTCCATTTAGCCGTGTTTGGAGGTCAACCATGTTGTGTGTTGAGAGGATAATGATATAGGTAGCTCTTCGAAAGTATTGACGACATAAGCCCTCAACTTAGGGCGACAATTACTAAATTCTTGATTTAATGTTTCCAGTGAAGAGAATAGTCCGATGATTCAAGGAAAATTGGAGTAGAGAGTATAAATTTATGTAGCTCGAAAACATCAGCACATGAAATCCGAATGAGGCTCTGGGCGGGTCCCCCATATTCCTAGCTTACCGAACAATGTATCCCCTCAGCTAGCTGTAAGGAAATGATGGCTGAGCTCTACAGAATTGATAGGATGAAGATAAGGCTTCGGCGAGACTCGGGTGATATTTACGACGTGGCGCCGGCCATCCCCATGGGATTTTCACTCGTATATCCTTATCTATCAGGTGCAATTTAAATTAGATATCTCTCCATAAAAACGGCTTCTCAAACGCTTACGCTATATTATTTGCTTTCATTTGTTAAATTTCTTTGAATTCTATTAATTTGTTCACCTGACCTAGGGAGAGCCTTTCAATATTGCTCATTTTATCGACCAAAATGGTGCCGTTGGGGGGAAGAAAACAGGCGGATGTAACGATCGCTCAAGAATTGGGGTCTCTGAGACCTTCAGCACAGTGTCCGTTCCGTGCTTTGAAAAAAAATCCAAATACCGATCAGCCTATCATCATGGGTGTAGGTCGGCAATGTCTCTTTACATGCATACCGCCGCGTCACGCCCACCACCACAAAAGAATTCAGTTGTATAGGTACCTACCTACCTTCTGGTATTAAGGCTCCGCGAGACACAAAGTCCTAGTTAGTACCTATCACAAGAAATATTTTCAAATTACGATGACACCCTACATATATTAGGCCTCAATCATGAGATAAAGGCTGGGCAACACGGAAAAATTACATTTTCATTTGGTTGGTACATAGCTCATCATTCTCATGAGGCAGGTTTCGGCGGTGCCACCACACGGTGGCGAGAAGAGTCGAAGGTGCAATAGTCCTAGGGCGCGAGCAGAGCCTCAGTCAGTTAGAGGGATGGAGATCCCATGAGCATGAGCTTGATTGCTACCGAATTGAGAGAAATATTGATATTAGCTATATCTTGGGTAAATTCTTTGGGCCCCCCTACATATTTCCTAGCCCAGCAAGCAGCTTCGTCGTCTCTATGTCACTACTCAGCCCATTGCCATGATATGATATGACACAGATTACCCTCCATTATGAACGCGCAGCAATTGGCCTGGGCCGGATTTTTGAGTACAAGACAGGACGAATTGTTGGAAATACTTGATTCATTGGAGCGGAAGCGGAAGCGGTCTAGAAACTCTTCGGTTCCTGTCGTATCTCTTCAGGATGCCCTCACACTGAAAGACTTTGACTCCTTTCAAGTTGCCATCCAACAATTGGCAACCCAGTTTTCACAGAAGAACATCATAGGTGTCTTTACCACCTACCTGTATCCAACCCTTGAACATGTCCGCTTCCTTTCCAACGCTATCAGCTCTGCCCTACAGTATGACCCTGCTGGTGTGGGATCGTTGACATGGGGTATCCTCTTAGCGGTAATCCAAGTATGTCAACCCCTGAATTCTCTTGAAATACTGAATGATTAACCTGGGGCTCTCAGTGTGGATGTATCTTCGCAGACTCCATTGAGCAGATTCTAGAAGGGCTGAGCTCATTTCAGAAACTCGAGCCTTATCTCACTCGAGACCTCGAGATGTATCCATGGAGCGCGGCAGTCAAGTACTCTCTTGAAGATGTATTCAAAGATTTTCTAGAATTCTGTTTCATTATCCTCCGCCATATTTCAAGGAGACCGGGCCGTAAGTCTCGATAGCAAGCCGCCATCTAATCCATAAGTGAATTATAAGACTGATTATATAATATTCTTAGACGCTTTCATACGAAACCTGTTTTCTTCGTCCCTTAGAAAGGATGTCAATAACCTAAAAGAAAAGATTCGACAGGATATTAACTCATTCGACCGCGCTGTGAATCAAGCAGACAGAGAACAACAAATGAACCCTTCAATTGCCAGAACTAAAGCCAGCTTTCCGATATATTCTGTGGGTATACTTGAAAACACTGAGTTTATCGGGCGTGAAGCCGAACTAGCAAGTCTTTATAAGATTTTAGTTACTCAGCACCATGAGAAGAAGCCTATTTCATGTGCATTACATGGTTTAGCTGGGGTTGGAAAGACCCAGACTGCTCTCAAATTTACTTATCAGTATAGGAGCAGATTCGATGCGGTATTCTGGGTTAGCGCCGACCCTACCCAGAAAACGGAATCTCTTAGAACTTTCGGTACCATTGGACGGCACTTAAAACTCTTTGATGCAGATGTCATAGATGAACCTCAGAGAGAGATTGTATATGACTGGCTTCAAACTACCGGTATTTCTATTCTGAATATTCCGGGCTAATGCGTGACTGACCTACGTAGATCGACGTTGGCTACTCGTTTTAGATAACTTGGAGTACTTTAACGATGTAAGACCATATTGGCCCCAATATGCTCAGAACTCGTCTGCCATAATTGTTACGTCAAAGATGGTGACACCATGGGTAACACACACGATAAATCTCGAGCCCTTGGATGAAAACGCAGGTTGCGAATTCTTCCTCTTGCAGTCCAATATCTCCCCCAGAGATGCTACCGACAGACAACGCAAGATAGCTACCGAAATATCTCGGGAGCTTGGTGGTTGTCCATTATATTTGTGTCATGGCCGGGGCTTCATGGAACTCTCGAATTGTAATGCGCAGGAGTACCTGGATTTGATAAGCTCTAGAATCGACACACTTGACAGTGACAGTTCGAGCCTTTGGCGATACGATAGAGCTATCAGGACAACGCACGATCGGATGCTCTCGGCGCTCTCACCAGGTGCGAAAGACTTATTATATATGCTAGCATTCATGAATGCAGACGACATCAGCGAGGAACTCCTGGTGAGAGATCATTCGTACCCAGATCTTACGTTTTTAGCAGATAAGTCTTCGTACGACCCCGGAACGTAGACGGGCTACTTCGAAATGCTGATTGATATAAGGTATATTTTGTACATCGCTGAGCTTGGCAATGGTCGCCTTGTCCAGCGCGACACAAGTGGTAGCCGAATTTATCTTAGTATCCACCGAGCAACACAAGCAGCCATGCATCTTAAACTTAAAAGTGAAGCCAAAGAGCGACTGGCTGCTTTTAATCGAGTTGCGCGCTTGATACGTGAGAACTACCCACCAACCTCCAATCTACAAATCCCCAATGCTCATAATTGGCCTCGTCTAGCGAAGGTTCTCCCACACCTTCTAAGTGCTATTCGTGCCTTTGAGACATCATACCCACCAATGATTGGCGATATGTTCCTAGCTCAGTTGATAGCTGACGTCGGAGGAATGGATCTATACGACCGCGGAAGGGTAATGGAGGCTTACAAACTCAACAAAACAGTGTTGAAAATACTCGACACTCTCGATTATCCACTGGGCATGGCTCTGCGAGGAGACGCCCTTGCTATTATTGGTATCTGTACTGATATCCTTGCTCTCAGCAAACGCGAAGAGGGCCTTGAGACAAGGCAGCAATGCTTAGAGATACGACGCCAGTGTTTTAGCATGATTCCTCAAAAAGACGTTAGTATAAATGATCGCATTCGCCTATACAATAGCTACACTGATATGGTTTGTAGCTACCAGCAGATTAATGACTTTGAGAGCGTTCGGGAAAATCTAGAGATGTGCTACCAGCAATATGAACTGTGGGGGACTGAGGAAGAACACCCTTATGAATATGCCAAGTATTACAACAACATGGCTTATGTCCTCCTCTACGAAAACGAAGGTGAAAGAGCAGTGAGCTATTCCAGGCGTGGGTATGAGCTAATAGAGAAGGAAAGCCCTGGAACGGCAATCACAGGTCTTTACAAATTCGACTATGCAAATATTCTCTTCCAGCAAGGTAGTCGACATGAAGCCTTAAAACTACTAAAAGACCTTCTCAAGGCGTCTAAGCGAGAATGCGGCAAGACTAACATTCGGACGCTAGAGATACGACTGAATGTTGGAATTGTGAGCTATTTCTTGAATGACCTCCAATACGCGAAGTAAGTGTAAAAGCAGGTATCCTCCGGAACACATCGCTAATAGAATTAGAAATCAAATAGAGAAGACTTTGGCTATGACTCAAGGGGAGGTTTGGCCGGAGGAAAATATCGTACGTGCGAAGTACTATCTCTCCCAAGTCCTAAAGCAGACGAACCCAGCAGAAAGCTCAGCAACAAACTTGGAGAAGGAGGCAATGGGGAGCCTCGAGCGGCTATTGGAAATGGACCACATCGGGAAAGGGGCCGAGTATAAGGGTGACCTTGCACTTTCCGTTGACTACTTAGTCCATTGGGAATGCCGGTTGGTGACACCACGTAAACTATCGGGTATAACCGGACCCCCCTAACGTGGCGGGTATTGTATAGGTATTGATACTAACCTTTATCTCTTTATTCTCCGAGACATATGCAGATCTCATGCATCTGAATTGGTATGCGATTCATGATTGGAAACAAACCTGTATCCTTAATACTATGCAGACACTGGGGACGGGCGTTGTAATGCATATTGGTATACAACCTTTTTGAAAATTCATGCAAGTAAGCAAAGCACGGCTGTTATCTCAATGAATGACCGCAGTTGTCATATCTGGTAAGGTTCATAATGTGTCTAAGTGTTCCCTTATCTTATGCCCCCCTCGACATGCTACAAAGACTGTCTGCTGTCTATTTAAAGGAGCCAAGGCACCCTTCCCTGACTGACAACTACCAACTTCATCAAACACAATTGATCATCATTGAGCACGCATCATTAATTTATATTCTTCTTCAAAATGGAGCCAGACACACCCCAGCAAGATGCAGAAACTACTGTGGGCAGAGCATCACGTCCCCTTGACCCTACATTCACGAAGAATCCAACTGAAGACACCCGCGCTCAGCCTTGGAAGAAATATCTGGATGAGATCAAGAAGTATAACGAAGAACACCCCGTTGATACAGATCTTTTTAAAGTTGGCAAGGGATTCAACCTCCATACCCTTGCTGCTTAGTTCAGTGCAAATGGTTAATTTCACCTCCACTTTTTCAGGGGCTACGTATCTTACTAACAAACTTTGGTTAGCCGATAAGGAGGCTTACACTATAAGCTACTCATATATGAGTTCAAGGGGCAAATTATAGGTGTGGTTAAGCTGGGAACTTGGAAACTTGGGAACTGGGGTTATTTGTGGGCGCAGATTAACTATAGTTTCTTTCTATCACTCATTTATCTAATCATTGATTTTATTTAATATGATGTTTTGACGTATTGCACCTGGATAGCCAGGTATCTACGACAACTGTACCTTTAACTATGGCCTAATTCACTGAAGAGTATTATTGTTTCTTCAGACACCCACTCCGTAGATAACATTCCTAAACTCAAACTATTGTTGGCAAGTCGCAAAATTGAAAAGCTATTAAGGGGGAAATGGGGGGGCGACTGGGCTCAAAGACCGAAGAGCCTCAATGCCGGTGTATACGGATAGCCTTTCACAGTTAGGCTCATTGATCTTTGTGTGAGGTCTGAGTCGTGATAATGCTTGGCTGATCCTACCTTCTAGGTACCAATACATTAGCATGCCACGAAATTTTGCGGCTGAAATATGCAGCTGATGCTGTTGTGTTCGGTATGACGTCTTCTTATTGCATTTTCTATCTAGACACTGTCTATTTATTGATGATAACACTGTGACATCGGAAGATGTCTGGCGATCTACACGTTTGCGCGTAACATAATATGCCACAAAACTCGGACTTCCCGAAGCAGGCTGTGAGATGTGCAATAGCTACGTGGCATGTGGGAAAATCACATGCGGCTCAAGAGAAGCGGGGTATGACGGTGGACCATTTGACCAAAATCTGCCATCGGGTATCGCCTCCCAACTAATCTTCATACTGTCGCAAATAGCATTGCTACTTACCTAGGGTACCTACCTTCCTACTCAGGATGATAATGAGAGAACTTCATTCATAATTCTAAGTTCGAGCGAGCTACATTGAGTTTGAGAATATGGCAGAGCTTCAGCCGTCTCGGGCAAGGTCTGATGGACCGCAACACGTAGCCTTCCCATACTTTCATTTCAACGAAACGGTTCACAAATACGAAAAGCCTTACGAAATTCTTATTAACTTACCGTCCACAGAGCATGATTCGAGTACTCAATTAAGACATAATCAGGAGTTCCACGACTGCACAACTATCGTCGAAGATGCGAGAGGGCGCGAAAACGGCTTCACCCTCAACAATAATGGCGTCTGTTGGAGGAAGTGGAAGGGACCCATAGAGTGGCAGGGTCTAGGTGCAAATGAAGTCAAGCTATTGGGTCACGATTTCATCCAGTCCAAATATGTAGATGCCGTCGAGGAATTTATTAAGACAGAGCTAGAGAGCCAAGATGGTAAGCCTGTTGACAGAGTCAAGGTCTTCGACTATAAGGTTAGTATCAGCAATCCACCCTTCTATGGGAACTGTGCGAAATCGGAGGAGCGTACAGACTTAGGACTCACGCTAACTAATTTTAAGTTGCGAGCGAGTTCAGACCTAAAGGAATACCAGAAAAGGACACTCAACTTGGAGGATGGACTTGATCCTATCATCCCAGCAACCCATCCCCACGTAGGTAAGTCTAAACTATCATATGTCCGATATAGATAGCCTGCAAAATGATGAAATTTTCATTAATACCTATAATACTAGACCAAAGTTTCGATGGGGCAAACATTAGAGTTAATGTTCATATGGGCGATGAAGCGAGTGCATTGCTCAAACGAAGATTTAGGATTATCAAGTAAGTACTTTGGTAATCTAGCTCATCTCGTGTTTACTGCTAATGCTAAGGTCCTCAGTATATGGAAGCCACTGCGTCAAGTAGTGAACTGGCCCTTGGGGATTTGCGACTCGAGTACAGTACACCTCGATGACCTTGTGGCAGCTGATTATGTGCGCAGGAAATACGTGGGTGAAACCTTCTACTCCACGTATAATCCTAACCACAAGTGGTATTACCTGTCAAACCAAATGCCCGACGAAGTGACCATGTTGAAGATCCACGACTCGAATGAAAACGCAGAAGTAAGATGTAAGAGGCCAACACATTGACAAAATACAGTACGCATATGCTGATTTCTAATTCAGTTAGTCTTCACGCTGCTTTCCAACTCAATGGGCACGGTGTCGATGACAGCCGAGAAAGCTTCGAAGTAAGAGCCCTGGTATTTGATCCTCCGGAATGAATGGTAGCCCAAGGAACGTTAAGAGAACCTATAGGACATTATACTCTTTAGTTAGATATGCATGTAAATAATTATCATTGCGTTTCGATAGGAGGTATTCATACTATCATAATATAATTATGGACCTAGGATGCTGCTAAATCTTCCTTTTCTAGTAATGCTAGAACTTCCATAAGTGTTGGTCTCCGCGTAAACCCAAGCAACTCCTCATCTTGCTCGCTCTGATTACCTCGTAGCAGCCGCGATTTAGCTCCAATGAATTCTTCCATACATCGTATACGATCCCTCCAAATTTGCCTTACTCTACTGAGAGCATCTTTAGGCGATATATTTGGACTCGAACCGTGGTTGCGCACATCGGCGTAGAATACATATTCATCTTGCGTAATGATTTGATATCTTGCGGCCCAGTCGGGCGCTCCAAGAGTACATCTTCGTATTAGTCTTCTGAGTCTTTGTGGAGTTTTGACGAAACGGGGGAACTCGGGGTCTACTGGATTATCATATTGCTCATCTACCGAGTTTCTAGTATGGCTGCATCCTTCGAAAATACACCAAAGAACTTTACCAAGAGAAAACACCATGGCTGATTCTTGCTGCCGCCGCGATAGGTTCGTCCATGCGTCATAGTAACCGTCAGATGGATTCGTGTACGAACCAGCCTGTGGGCATCTGTTCGTTAGATGCAATCGTAGCAGAGACTTGTACTCTGCGCGCTTTTCTTCTGGGACAGCTTGGTGTCGCGAGAGTTTATCCATCCATTCGATATAGAAGATTTCCGGAGCCAGGAAAGTGTCCCAATTTCCAGACTGTTCGAAATCAATCAGTAGCACATCCTGGGGTGCTCCGGAAAGCAAGAGATTGTCGGGCTTGAGATCGGAAAAGAACCCAGCTGGACCATTTCTGACGTGTAGAAGGGCTTGCACAATCTGGATTGACCACTTCTTTTGTAGTAACGTCGATGGACTTGGGCTGCCTTGAAGAGCATCCCGTAGGGTTCCGCCTCTATAGTAGTGGACGAGAAACCCGACAACCTTATCTTCCGAAGTCTCATCATATTTGTCGACAATGAGGTGGCAAGGCCGTGAAATGATATTGGAGTGGTTGTCCATAGACAATAAAAGCTTCAGCTCATGATAAACATGCTTCATACTCCGAAGTCCAGATTTGAAGACGAAAAGCTGATCCGCGCAAAACGGCGGTATGTGAACAACCGAAACGTTTTCATTGAGCTGGGCGACAAGTCGTAGATTATGTAATGGAAGACTAGGTGGGCATTCCGATTGTGATAAGTTCCACATGCATCTAAGCGAGTTAGGGGTTGAGAATTGTTGATGAAAATCCGTGTTTGGAGAGAAGCGCACTTTCGTATGATCGGTGCGGAACGTTATGTTTTCAATAATGATCTTGGATCCGAATGGTAACTCCTTATAAATTTCTTTAAAGAAAGGGGTTCTGGAAGACCATTCCCCTAATGCCTGTACGATGTATTTACTGATTCCTAAGCACCGCAGTTGCGCCACGTCTGGCGATTTGAATGTATTGGCGGATTGCAAGGCATGCCGAAGAGAATAAGGATGTTGGGACTGGCAGGGGATGATAACGTCAATCCTCTTGACAGGAAGCTCCGGCAGCATGAAGATAGGGACAGCGAAGTATTGCCTGCCTAAAGCTGTACATCCATCAATGCGCCAAAGTGGTTGTGCTGTACTGCGAAAGGAATCGAGCCTGTTGCGCGGGTTTAAAGGGGATAAACTCCATTGAATCTCGGAGCAGTTTGCATTCTGTTTCTCTAGATACGCAGTCTGGTACGGTTGCAAGAATTTGCTATCAGGCAGAGGCAAGAAGGCCCCAAGCGGGCTTAGATACGGTTCAATACGAGAAGATAACTCCATGTTGTTTGGGGGCAAAGATGTACTATAAAATTAAAAAGGAAGGATGAAGAAAATAATTACTCCGTCGTGGTCTTTCGGGATTGGTAAAATTTCGGCTGGAAGATGCAATTCGACCGCTGTAAAAGTCGAGCGTCATTCTAATGTAGAGCCTTCAGTCTACTTGTTCGGCCACCTTCACAACTCTGACCACAGTGTGACAGGTAGGTACCTAGTTATTAACATTATAAAACGGACATATTACAAGAACTGCTCAAAATTCGCCAGGCAGCTTCCTCTCTAAATATGCCAATCCCTATTTGGCCGACGGGATGAGAAGTCCGGAAGACTTTCTCATTTGGTGCTTAAAGACGCTATAATTGTAGCGGGTTTTGGCGATGACACATGAGAAGAGGGCACTTATAAGGGGCAAGGTCCCACTGTTAGGTAACTTAGCGGGCTTCAGTGATTGAGGTGGTTGAGGAGAGTGCTAAAGAATTGAACAACAGGAGGCTATCTCATTGGAACCTTCTGAGCATGACGAGCTACAGCGCATGTCCCCTATAGTAATAGGGGACATGCGCTGTAGCTACATCAGTCCTCGACTGCTGGGCAGGTGGTTTACGTAAGCAGCGGGGGATAACAGCCGATTCTGTATTGTAGCAGACACACTAGTCCTTGCCTTCTTCAACATCAATTACACCCCGATTCAATCGATTAGGGAATATGCTATTGAACGATGACTCAATCCTTATTGTCGGCGCCGGAACCTGGGGTTGCAGCATCGCCCTCGAGCTAGTGAGGAATGGATATAGCAATGTGACAGTTTTGGACAGAGAGGAAGTGCCTAGTAGTATCGCGGCCGGGAACGACTTGAATAAGATCATGGAAGAAGGTATTACGTTTCCCTCCTCTTCCTCGTGGTGCTCGAGGGGAATAAATGGATGCTGTGGGGCAATTGAACCCATTACTAACGTTATTAGGATCACAGTCTGAGGATGATACAGATGCAGCATACGCGTGGAACCGCCTACATGCTCTCTGTACCAAGGCCTGGCTTGAAGATGCAATCTATAAGCCTTTCTACCACCGCACAGGCTATATAATGGCTGCTTCCTCGGATGCTGCCTTTGCATCTCTACTTGAGGACATCAAGGGGCACGAAGATGAGTACCGGCACGTGAACACCGCCGAAGAATTCCAGAACACCATGCCTCAAGGTGTCTTAACTGGAGATTTTGAAGGTTGGAGGGGCTTTGCTAAAGACACTGGTGCGGGGTGGGTGTATGCAAGGGGAGCGATTGTGGCAGCGAAGCGGGCGGCCGAGAAACTGGGTGTTCGTTTCATCACGGGGAAAAGGGGAGAGGTGGTCGAACTTCTTTTCTCAGAAGACACCCAAGCCGCGATATTAACTCCCGGAGAAGATGATGACTTAAGAAAAGGCCTAGATGCTGTGAAAACAGCTGACGGAACTGTTCATAAAGCCCATACGACGATACTTGCTAACGGAGCTAATGCTGATCTTTTGCTCGACTTTCAGAGTCAGCTTAGGCCAACTGCATGGACACTCGCCCATATTCAGATGACGCCATCGGAAGCCGAGCTCTATAAAAATCTCCCCGTACTCTTTAACATTGAGAAGGGCTTCTTCATGGAACCGTCGGCTGGGACCCACAAACTCAAGATCTGCGACGAGCACCCAGGTTATATCAGTCCCGTCTACTCCAGCGATAATGGTAAGATTTTGGGCTCTAAGCCGTTCGCAAGACACCAAATACCCATCGAGTCAGAAGCCCGAGCGCGTAACTTTCTCAGAGAAACGATGCCGCATTTAGCCGACCGTCAGTTCAGCTTCGCGAGAATATGCTGGGACGCTGATACGCCGGATAGAATGCCATTGATCGATTGGTATCCTCGCTCGCGTCCTGGCAAGAGGAACTTCCTTCTTGCCGTGGGCGGTAGCGGGCATGGTTTCAAGGTAATGCCTGCAATTGGGCAAGTGGTTCTGGAGTTTCTCGAGGGTCGCGTGGATGAGCGCACCCGCCGCGCATTTCGATGGAGGCCTGAAACGGCAGTCAATCGAAATTGGTGGGATGTACAGGACAGATGGGGTGCAGAAGGGAAGGTAATGGATTTCGGCGACGTCAAAGAGTGGACGAGCATTGGTGAGTCGCGTGATGAGTGAATGCGAAGCTGAAGATTACGGGTAAGCAGTCAGCCATTCCGATAATAACATTATGCTTTTACACAGGACTAATCTAATAACGCAGATATTTATCGAGGTACCTAAGGGATAAAGATAACATTGATCGAAACCTGCGAAAATTTTGCTATATCACTGTAAATGAGAACCAACGGATCAAGCACATGGAGCGGCAAACGAGTCAGGTAATTTTTTCCCCTTCACCGCTATCGCCGAGTTCACGATAGTGACCAAGTTGTGTGGCAAGTGGATCCTCTCCGGTTCCATTTCGTTCTAGACCCCGGAATGAGAATCCATCTCACTTTTTTTCATTAAAAGAAAAACCTCTCAGCTGTCTTCTTTTTCATTTCTTTCCTTTGCGCTTCATATTTTTTCTTGGTCATTAATTCTCGAGGCGGACCGCGAGTCTCGCCGAGGACTCCAATGAGCCCAGCGGGTCTTCCGCTGTCTCCCACCAGCAGCCTCCCTCCCCTGCGCTCACTCCCTACACTCGCTGGGAACCAGTTATTTTCGGCGCTAGATAATCTGCATGAGCTATACTGTCCTGTGTCGCTATCGCGAGCCATCAGGTCGCAGCTGGAGCATGGCAAAGTGCACGACCTCCCGGCGCAACAGGTAGACTCCGGTTATGTATCGGAGACCGAGGATGATATAGACTCAGAAGGCGCGCTGGATGCCTTGCGCGCCGACGACTTCGAGCGCGGCTACGCTATTCGTTGGTTGACCACCCTGATCGCGCGTGCGGAGGAGCTCCTCTTGGACGATGAGGATGAGCGTGAGCGCGTGGTCGATAAGGCGTCCTACGTGCTTGCCTCGTTCACCAAAGCAGTCGATGAAGACGAGGAAGAGGACCCTGGACTTACGCGCGACTTTTCTTTCATGTTAACGCCGTCTGACACCAGCGAGAAGATCAGCATAGATGTGCGTCTCCATGATGGCTCGCATACTAGCACTGATCACACCGACGTTGGTCTACAGAGCTGGGGTGCATCCATCGTATTCTCCGACTTGCTTTGCGCATCGCCTGCGCGGTTCGGACTGGCACGATCTGCACTTGGTTCCTCACCTCGTATCATCGAGTTAGGAGCAGGGACGGGACTTGTTAGTCTTGCGCTCGACAAGGCACTGCCTCACCTCGGCATTTCGGACGCTACCTTGATCGCTACGGATTACCATCCCGCCGTTCTTAACAATCTGCGGTCCAACATTGCGCTTATGCGAGCAGGCGTAAAGGTATGCGCTCTGGACTGGTCTGACCCCATCTTCGATACACCCCTCAATGCGCCAGCCGATGTCTTGGTAGCGACCGATGTCGTTTATGCGCTTGAGCATGCGGTCTGGTTACGTGAATGCGCAACACGTCTGCTGGCTCCGAGAGGCGTCTTCTGGCTAATGATGACGGTACGCCCAAACGGTCGCTTCGAGGCAGTTATTGACTCTGTCGAGAGAGCGTTTCAGGGAACGTCTCCCAAGGCGGCGGACGGAAGGCATCTGACCATCCTCGCCAAAGAGAACATAGAAAAGCGTCAGGGAGTCGGGCGTGGTGATGAGAGCGGATATAAACTCTTTAGAATCGGATGGGCTTAGACGAATAGAATAGAGTTAGACGGACGGCATAGAATTAGATGAGAGCATAGAGAGATACCCATAGAGGAGCATCTCAGAGATACAGCATGGAGAGGTAGCATAGAGAGAAGATAGGGGCGTCTTTTGATACTCACTGAATTAAAGGTTATAATATGTTTTAATCAGGCAGTAATTCAACAGTTGCTGGTTCTCCGCTTCATGACTATACGGAATCCTTGGACATCCGATGGGCTAGTGGACGAAACAGCACTGTTTTTTTTTTTTCTCTTGAGGTTGCTGATTCGAATCACCCCGGGAGACTTTTTTATCAATTAAATGATGATGATTCTCACACTTCGTTCCTTACCAAAAAATCGCTTGCTTCTATCTTTCAATTGACCTTTACCCCCGCATCCAAGCCCTACGATACCTCTGGATTGACTGAGGCGAATAGGGGTCACCAAATGTCTCGCATAGGTGCATCCCAAATCGGAGTTCGGGGTTTTATAACAGCTTATTGAATTTGCTCACGAGAGGAATATCTCGACGTAACTCATACCAACAGATATCCTACACCTAACATTAGATAATAGAAATATTACTCCGCTCGCTTCACACAGAAAGGATTTGGCGTAAAGATGCCATATGGATCGGCAGTCTTCCTGATCTGCTGAAGCTTCTCGTACTTGGCCCGGTCCTCATAATAGCAGTTCCAAACAGCATCCAGATTCCAATCGCCATACGAACCCCACAAGACGCGACGGTCTGTCTTCGAAAAGATGCCGTTAGGCCCAATCGCCTCCTCGTCGTTGACCTTCTGCCAGTCCTCGGCACGGGTCTTCGTCTCTTCGGTGTGAAAGCAGTCCATCGTGCACCCGATACTCGTGTCGCGCCAGCTGAACGCGGTTCCATTATCCGCATTACGCGTAAACATGGAGTTCTTACCCCCAAAACACTGCAGCTGTGCCGACAGCCAACACCGATTATGCTCGGGCTTGACGATAGCATCAATGCGATCAACAACCCAATCGGCCCAGCCGTCCTTCGCCAGGGTGCGCGAGTTCGTCGTGTACGTGCGCTTGACGTAGGGGTGCTCGAACTCGCGCACGTTCCGAAAGATCCAGTCGCCCGTCAGCTGCGACATGGGCTTCTGCTCGACGTCGCTGTCGCCGAGCAGCCAGTCGGACCCTTCTTTGATGCGGTCGAACCACGCCATGTCGCAGACGTCGCCGGCCGCGAACGGCACCCACTGCGCGTACACGATGATGGTGCGCGGCCACGCGATCAGCCCGTTCTTGCCGTATAGCTCCGGGTGCTCGCGCGCCATCCACTCGTCCAGCCCGGGCCACAGGTCCAATAACGGAAAGGCGGAGCTTAGTACGCTAATGCACAGGTCGTAGTTCCGCGGGAAGGAGTCGTTGTCGGACATTTCTACTAGGATGTCGACGAGCCGCTTCAGCGTCTCCGGGTCGTAGAAGTAGAGCGCTTTCATGCCTCGCGAGCCGTTGTAGTCCTGGTCCCGGTGCACTTGGATCGTGAAATGCGTTATGACGCCGAGGTTACCGGGGCTGCCGCCGAGGAAGGCCCAGAATAGATCCGGGTCGGTTGTTTTGGTGACCTCTTTGAAGTTGCCGTCGGTGTCGATGATTTCGAGGGAGAGCACGTGGTCTCCAAACAGCCCGAAACTACGGGCCAGTTGGCCATACCCTGAGATTTTCCATTAGTAATGCATTTCAAGGTCCCCTCCTTTCTCCCTTAATACCACAACTTACCGCCTGTCTGTACGTGCCCGCCAATGTGGACCTCAGTGCACTGTCCATGAGGAACGAACAGCTTATTCTCTGTAAGCCAAGCATTGAATTCACCTAGGCTCCAACTGACGCTGGTACGAGCATATGCCTTGCCGTCCTTTTCGAAGATGGTTCGATCATCCGGGCCCCTGAATGAAGTCTCGAGATCCAATTGGATGTTAGGAGCACTCGTGGAGGAAGCACCGCTGTACTGGTGGCCTCCAGTTTTGATGGCTACAGCAATCTTCTTCTCCTTGGCATACTTGAGCGCCAAAACGATGTCTTCCTTGGTCTTGGGCTGGACAATTAGTCCCGGGTTAAGATCGCGCTCCTTTCCATAAGTGGAGGTAGCGTATTGGTACTTGACATCGTCGTAGTCTTTCGTCCCGGGGACGTACTGGTTGCCGCTAACACCTGCAATGGTCGCCATGGTTGCTATTGAAACGTCTTGATGGATAATGAATGCAAGGGAGAAGCAGGAGGTTCGATTCTTATAATTCTACGTGCTATCTAGTACCTAAGGGCGGTAAACTCCATGCTTAATAAGTCTTACCACGCGTCTGCTCAGCTGTCAGCTTCGCCGGACTTCATTGTATGTTGTGTAACTGCAGGCTTACCACACCATCATGCCAGCTGACATGAAGTGGGCAGATAATATATAGGTAGGCTCTAGTTAGCTATGAAGTGCGTAAAAAGGCTACAAGCTGAGATGTGACTGCTCAGCCTCGATACGCAGTTGGGTTGTTGGCTGTTGGATCGGCATTGAATAGGTACCGATATATTCAATGCATGCATCTTCGCTTGTATCTACCAACAACGCCACATTAAGTCACTTCTATATGGTCGTTGGCTGGATTTGAGGACTACATGCAGACGGGCGTCTGTAGCCTTCTCGGGCCGTTACATCAGCTCAAAGCTGATTCGGTGCCACCGTGATGGTTACAGACCCCTGACCTAGCATTGCCTACATCAGGTCACGTCAGCGGATATATCACGGCTATCTCAAGACTTGGTCATCTAGACTGGTCAATTCGGTGTGGCTCAGCCTGAGCTCTACGCATAATATGGTAATATTATTCGCGTCGGCTTTCATCAGCTGTGCACCTAGAATCAAAGCACAATCTAAAGGTCACAGCTGGAGAGTCCCAGACGTCATATGGGGTTTGGACATGATCATATCTCATAACTATGCAGACGCCACAGGAAGTATGTATCGGGTAGATACCTTAGGCACGGGATGTAAGTATCCGAATTCGAACTAATACCATAGGACTAGCACGCTCAGTGGAAGTAAACTTCAGTTACTTTCCATCAACCTCTTGTACATTTGATATATCATGCGGTTAAGTCACATTATTACTTGCTTTTAGTGGTCTCAAAACCAATTTATTTTATAATACCTTTCGGGCCATCCCGACAACGCCGCGTCGCTATGTAGAATCAAATATGCTATAACCTCCGTCATAAAGAAGCTAATTACCTAAGGTATCATTGCCTTTGGGTCGGAACACTTCTCGGTACAAGTCATTCCAGATGATACCCCCTGCCGCACTAGGGAATGGGTTCTCCTCCATTTTTCTCCTTTTTACGGCTTCGCTGTCTTCGAGAGTAGGTTTCCGTTTACGTCCTAGGGTTGTATATATTTCCAAGGTATATTCCCTCAACGCTTGTGGCGTCATATCGCCCATCATCGTCTGAGAACTCCATGGGAACACATAGCCGCAACACCCACCTGAGAAGTTCTCCTCATGGGTATACTGCTGTGTTTCCGGTGCCTTAAAATTATCCTCTCGCTTCTGGATGGGTTTGAACCCAGGAATCTCTTCATCGAGCCTGCCGAAGTCTTCAGATTCACCGGATGCCCCATCCAAGTCAAAGTATTGCGAAATAAGCTCCTCGTCACTGGGCTCCTTCTCACTGGGAAGCTCTGTGCCGTTCTCTGCCATGGCATGAATTATATCGGTACTTTCAGTTAAAGTCGTGCTCCATGGCGCAGCTAGACCTTTAGGAGAAGGCATACCCGTAAGAGCAGATGTGCTTTTAGGTGAGGACATACTTACGGACGAGGAGGATAAAAGCTAATGATAACCAAGCACAGACTAATCAAGTATGAGACTACTACCAGAGGAGCCTCAGTACTTGCCAGCTTTTCTTCGAGTTACAAAATGAAGGATGAGTAGGTAGAAAATCGAATCAGGAGAACCACATTATATTCAAGGCTTGATAGAACAATGAATGTGTTTCCGTCCGCGCCAGTCATGTAACAAGGAGATTGAAATAAATAAATGATTGTTTTGGAATCACAAAGGCATTGATCATTTATAGCTCGTTTTTATGTCCCTTAGAGTCACCTTGTTACAAGTTTTGTTTGAAGGTACAAAGACAGAGTCATGCATTGTGTAACTTCTTTCGTACTTTTCAGCCAATAGTTACAATTGTCAGTGTAACAGCTATTCAATAAGTCATAAGAAGTAATCCACGTGTTCTTACAAGTTCGTTATCTTCTTCAAGACAACTGTTGGCAATCTTGGTTAGGTAGACAAGCCATCAAGGCCACCTATTCACCGTATTACCATTGTATGCGTTTAGAACATGATTGCTTCTTGGCCTGACGGGGCATTAATAGTGTGACAAAGTAGTACAACCTAATAGTTAGCACGTAAGCAGCCGCCCAGGATATATACTTTGACTCTAATACTATGACAACTTCGTACTTCGTAAGACAAGTAGTTCCATTCAAAGGTGAATTGTTGTATGAGGTTACAGACTGATAACAATAGAGATAACTAGGTAGGTACTTTTATTGATGTAAATTGCATACTTGGACCTCTTCCCATCATTCATAGTTCTTGATTCATTACCTCTCATATGTAGAATCATCCACCCATAACAGTGATCGTGTGGACAAAGCGCAGCTTTCCCTTTTCTACACGGAACTCGTGGCTGTCCGGGACCGTCGCAAAGTCAATGAAAATATCCACGGCGCCAATGGTCTCGTCGATGACATAGCGGCGGTTGACCAATGCGACACCTATGAACAGGAGTCAGTACAAATTCTGTCATATAGATATTTTCCATTCCATTAGGTAACTTACCGTTAGGAACACCAACATCACAGCGGTCCGTCGCCGAGCCCGACCCGGTATACGCTCCACCCTCAAGACGCGCACAAGGCGTGCCCCACGGAACCTGAACGGACTTATCATTGAAGAGATCAGCGTAGGCGTCCGCAGCAGCCTGGATAACCTCGCGGGTATCGCGCTGGTCCTCAGGAATCGGATCCCAGTTCTCGCGGGACGCCCAGTAGTACGTGCCGGTAGCATTAAACAGCCAATCGCCCTGGTCGGTGACGAGCGAGCTGATGTTGGCGATCTTGCCGTCGAGGAACCGCATCTGCGTGCCGATGACGTACGGGTGCGCCCGGTCCGTCACGATGATCTCCGTGTACGTCGCGCACGCCGTCGTGTCCAGCAGGCTGCGGTTGAAGTCGATCTTGAGCGGGTGCGATAGAATGCCCGTCGCGATGTCCGCCGTCTTGAACGCCTCGAGGTACGCTACCGTGTCGGCGAGAGGGGAAATGGCGGAGGGCGTTCCGGCTGTCTGCGCTGCGAGCAGGCTGTCGGTCGCGGCGGTCAGGTCTTCGCGCGTGCATTGCGCTGCCGCGTGGGCGGCGAAGAGCCCTAATGCTGATAGAGCGAGTCTGTACATCTTGGATCCTGGTCGAAGATTTGGGTGCTGGGCGGGAAAGAATGGAGAGGAGAGCTTAAGAAGACGTTACTTCCTATGACCGAGCGCAAGTCGGGGTAGATCCCCTAAATACGCGTTGGACCATGATGTCAAAACCGGCAAAGGAGATGATGCTGTTGCACTCGAGGCGAATTAGCCATATTGAATTTGTGTGGGGTCGGTTCGGCAATTCCAAAGGCCTGGAAAAAGTCTGGAAGATCACCATCCGCACATCAAGTCCAGAAATGGTCTTACAGGCAACTAATAATTAGGCCCTTGCCACATTCGTCACTTGAAATGCGAATGAACCCGGCTTGAACAATTGCGATTACTTAACCGACACGTTCGGTAAGGTTTCGGTGTAAGGGGCTAAAAGGGGGGCCGATGAGGCTGCATGTAACCATATCTACGACAACGATAAATTACCTTTCCCTCTTCAAGACGCCCAAGGTACTCGCTGAAAGCTTGGTATAACGTGCGCTCTAAGTAATCTATTAAATCGTATCAATATGCATAGTTGAACGTCTGCCGTCTGGTGAATGCTTCCCAGAAGGCGTAGCCTCTGTCATACGCCTTTAAATACAGAATAGCTGAGAAAAATGTTGAAGCTGAGCGTAAGATTAATGAAAAGGGTGGTATAGTCTAAAAATCTCATTCTAAATGGTAATTGAATAATATGATGCTGGGTATTAGGTATCTTAGGCCAATCCCGCTCTCTTATGTATCGGAGCGGGTGCTATGCTTACCGAATGTTGTCGAGATCCGCCTCTAAGTAAAAGTCCAAGCTCATAGTGTCCGCTCAATCGACTTCCTACTGTCAATTTAGTCTTCGATAGTATTGAAATCCTACCGCAGCGAGGGCTGCCAATGCGGCTGTTCCGGTGAGAATTGATAGACCATAAGAGCCCGAACGCTTCGCTGGGTCTTCCAACTCCGCGCCTTCAGGCACGGGGTAGTACAGGTAAGGCACCTGGAGTGTCTCCGGCAGGCTTTTCTCTTCCAGCCATTCTAGAACCGGGACTCGAGAGATAATCGGTGCCATGATATACCGCATGCTGTAGTATGCCAAGTTCGTGTGCGGGGCGATGTACTTGGTCATGATCTTGTTCATCGGACTGAGCCACGCCGTCGTCCGAGCGCGCCGTCTGGACATGTTGTCAATTTTTGGTTCATCCTTTTTCCGATCCGATTGGTAGTCCGCGAACACCGCCTCGAGGGCCTTCGTGGTAGGCGACGGGTCGGTCTGAAGCAAGCGGCGCAGCTTGTTGGCGAGCACGATCACGTCGATGACACCGCTGTTATAACCCAAGCCCGCGTGAGGCTCGAGTTTCCGGATAGCGTCACCCATAAGCACGATTCGCTTCCATTTCCAGTTGTCCACGTGGCCTTCCTCCAGACTGATCAGTCCAGGAGTGCCGTCCTGAAGAGCGAAGGCATCGCGGATTCTCAAACCGGGAGCCGCATATAGGTGCCCCCATTTCTCCAGGATCTTCTCCTTGTCTTGCTCGGTGTATCGGATGCGCTCCGATGTCGGCTTGTCAATGGCTTCGTATATGCCAATCCACGCCTGTGATTTTCCAGTGATGAGTTGAGTGGATACGCGCTCTGACGCGCCTTCATAATTGACGCCGGTATCCTGTCCTGGGGGCACGGGAATGTTCCCAAAGAGCATGCGGAATGTGGTGAGATAAGGACTCTTCGATGGCTGAGACCTGTCAGGGATCGGCTTGCCTTCTGCCAGCGCCTGCATGCATTGCCGGACTCGGCTATGAACGCCATCGGCGCCTATAATTATGGAGCCTTCCTCGATGGTGCCGTCTGCACATTCGACACTAACGCCATCGTCTGAGACATTCACATTGACGACATGCTTCTTTAGTTTGATGCGCTCTTTCGCGCTGTCGGGTAGGGTCTGGTAAAGAACCTCGATGAAATACGGACGATGAGCAACCCGTACTCCATACCCATGACTAACACATCGTTTAGTATCAGCGCTCCAGGTGCGAGGTAGGTATATGAGTGGCGCTTAGACTCACTGCTTTACAAATAGGACATCAGGGTCTAATTCAGAAAATATTGACCCATCCTCCGCTGACATGCTAACGCCACGATTCACGACATTAAGAACGGGCTCCATCGCATCTAAGAGTCCGAGCTGGTCCAGAACACGGAATGTCGGAGGCCAAATGTTGAGCAGCGAGCCGATTTCCGGGAGTAGGTTCTCATGCCGCTCTAGGATGACGAAGTCGATCCCGGCCTTGGTGAAGATGTGGGCGGCGGTAAGGGCCACGAGACCGCCGCCGACAATAACGGCACGGAACGGCTTCTGTGATGCCGACATTCTGAATCAGCAACTGTGATTTACTTCCTAAGTGGGTTAAATAGGGTAAATTTTCGGGTGGTTGATTAGATGCCCGGCAGATTCAAGACAGATGATATTCCCGAAAAACGATTGATGACAGGCTTCCAGAATCAAATAATAAGAAGGACGTCGCTGTGTCGGGAAGCTGACAAAAGTCCGCCTTACGAATAGCGCAGTCTCGGGCTAACGATTATAAGGATGGTTATAAGGTGGATATCAAGTTCGGTACCTAAAAGCCGATGATATCGTGCCATGAAACCTAACGGCTTCCCGCATTTTATGTTTCGCCGACAGGATCAATGTGAGGCCGTCAGTAATCACAAGCAATCATAGACAATTAAAAGTATGTGTATAAGGTAGATACGTGTTTTTTCAGCTAGAGTTGAAAGAATCAATCTATTTTTCTTCATTAACAACTCTCGGCAGCTGAGAGTAAGTATCGTGTGATTACTTACCAACGACCAACAACGTGGCACGGGTATGTCACTACCCTACAAACAGTGGAACTGCTCCTTACCCGGGTAGGAATAGGCTACCACGTTGTGGTGTTCTCGGAATCCCTCCGAACCAGTTCCGCTCTCATAGGCTATGCGACGCGACGCGCAAGGAACGAAACTTCTAATAATAGGTACCTCGGTAGGTAAGGGATTAACGATATCTCACATCTTAAGCTTAGGTACCCAATGTATGCTCTCTGTTGGTGTTACCTATTTACAAGGTCACTAATTCATATCGCTCAAAATTGTATACCAGCTGAAATCTTCGCGCGTCGACCATCAATGGTCACCTCCCACCCGACCAACCTTCAAAATCATCAATTATGACGGCGTCACGAGCTCAACCTCGCGCGTCACCGCTATTCCCTGTTCGTTCCCCTGTTTATTAACTGCCGCAGAACCTTCTTCATTCTCCCTAGCTCCGAGGTCGTTCAGCGCCTGAAACCCGCCGCGCACGCTCTCGGCCTCGTAGCCCTTTGCGCGGAGCACGCTAGTCGCGACCCGCGAGCTGTCGCCGTCGTAGCAGAGCAGCAGGATCCGCTTCCCTTGCAACTGCGGAAGCACGCCGTCGTCGTCGTGGATCTGTGGCGCGCTGAAGTAGTCGTCGAGCTTCGGCCACAGCTTCTCGAGCACGAGCGGGTCCGAGAACGGACTCGCGTGCGCCGGACTGGCGAACGGCAGGTTGATGGAGCCTGGCAGGCTGAACTCTTGGAAGTCGGCGGGCTGGCGGAGGTCGAGGATGGTTGCGCCCTGCTTGAGAACCGTCACATCGTGGTGCGCCACTCTCTTCACGTCCAGATATGATGGAAGAGCAGCTGCCGCGTCCTTTTCCCACGCTTCGTCATATCGGTAAAGATCGACCTTCGTCAGCGACTGACCGCTCCGTTAGTACTTTCACTGGACTCATCGCCAATGGTTTGAAAACGCACCTCATTGGTAATGGAAGGGAAATGTTCAGCGCTCAATTTGTCAAAGTACTCGTTGATATACTGGTAAGGCAGATCGCAGCACAGGAACACGCAGTGGACTTCGCCGTCCTCCCCCGCAATGTCCCGGAGCGTTCCGGCGGCCTTGTGCTTTTCAATGAATTGGAATAAGCCCTTCAGATTGAACCCCGAGGATGGACCGCAGACGATTCCTTCTCGACACAGGTCTAATGATAATGAGAACGAGTCGTGTGAGCCGACGTGTTCGATATGGTCTATTGACGTTTTCCAGGGAAATTCGACGGGGGCGAGCAGCGCGAATGAACGAGGACCTGGAACTCTGTCTCCCGCCGCTGTGCACACCCTGCCAACTCTTAGTACACCTCCAAAATGACAGTTCGGGACATGCGCACTCACCCCAAACGGAAAACTGATGGCTTAGCCTCTTTGAAGTACACGCCCAGGCCTGTTATTGTTCCTGCTAGCTGTTAGCTAACGAAGATCCTCTCACGATACCTTAACTACATACCAGATGTTCCCATACCAGCGCAGATCAAGTTGATCTCTGGTAATTGTCTAAGTAGTTGGGGACCTGTCCATCTGATATGCGCTTTCCAGTTCTACACTTTGGTGTCAGTTTCCACTGATGATTGAGAGGCGAATCTCAGCTTACGTCGTCGTTTTCATACTGATTCGGGTTGATGATGGACTCGCTACCCTCCGATAACTTCTGAGCGACCCTAATCCCTCCTCGCTCATCTGTAGGTTCCGGCTGCGACGGTCCACCGAAAAGAGTGCTTATGCGATGTCAGGTACGGGAACCGGGAGGGAGGTTGGCGCCGGAAACTTACATGCCGAGGCCGAAGAACTGCATTAACCGCAGCTTAGCTACGCTCGTCTTGTTGCTCAAGAAAGCGCGGACATCCGATACGCCATGGAACACTCGCGCGATGAGAGACATGGATATGACCGTTGAGCCCGAGCTGTATTCGATGATGGTGTTGGTCTTCCCCGGGATTACGGTGTTTTCCAGAAGGTTTAGCGCTGGGATAACCTTGTCAGCGGTCTGATCTAGCGAGGCCCCCATCAAAGATACCCAACCCACCTGGCATGGCCTTCACATTGTTTGCCGGATGCATCGTCATCATCTTTGCATATATCCTTACGCCATCGCGCCGGTACGGGTTGAGACAGTCCGGGATCTCAACCAAGGGTAAGGGAGGTGCCGAGTCGGGGTCGAAGTAATTCCGAACGGAGTCGGGTCCTCTGTAGACGTTAAGGTAGTTGTTGCCGGCCATGTTGAAGTTGTATGAGCCCGTTCGGATCGGTTTCGGTTTAGTTGCGAAAGAGGCTCAGACAGGTATAGGTACAGCACCATAAATACGTTTGGAAAGGCTAATTGTGACAAACGGTCGACGGCTTGTGACGAGGGGTAGCCGATAAATTGGGACGAAGGAAGCGAATAAATATGTGCTCAAAAGGCCTTGTCTAGGCAGAGTGATCTAACCTAGGGGAGGGGGTCTGCATCGAATCATCGCACCAGCGCATCAGTGACCCTAATATCGTCGTGTATGATTCAGTCACATCCACGTCCGCATCCATATGCCCGTCGCTGCGCGTTACACCTACCCGCTGACACACGCTGACACACGATCCAATTTTCCACCAAGGACATCATGATGCACGTTTACCTAACGAATGACTGGCGTCGACATGGGGCAGTGCTGTTTTTTTTTCTGTGTTCGCCAAAGGTCCCTTTGCAAGTTTCATGTTTCTTAGTCGGCGGACGAGATCGACAATGTGATGAACGCCAATGGCCTCAACAAGCGCGATAGGGGTTGCTCTTATTAGCTACGCTGGGTAGCTACCTGGGTAGACACCTGCTACTGTAGCTCTCGCATGGCTTACTGCAGCTCTAGCATGGGCTTACTATAGGTGCTAGCATGGCCTCATGGGGAGAATGCTTGTTTGCACGAGCCAGAGTTTTTAAAAAAAGACACCACACATCGTTACCCGTGTCCGCATCCCTGGGCAGTCGTCGGCATAGGTTACAATGGAGTGCCGATCCCTGTACGAGGCACTTTGAGGTCGTTTCCGACCAATGAGACGAGAGATGAGACCCTATTTAAGCCATGCAAGGTCGGGGACCATCAAAAAAACCACGCCAAAAAAGGCGTGCTAATTCTTTTGGTCCCGACCTGTCCATGCTGCCATGTCGAAAGAGTGCATAAGATGGCGAAAAACCTTACTTTACGTAGCATTGTAGAGCAAGACTCGTGCGCGTCTCCTGCTTCTCGGTTCTTGCTCGGGGGCTAAATATAAATCTTCCCCATCGAGTTTCTTACATACTCCCCTTTTGAGATTCTCACATATCACATTCCGTCTTTGTACGCTTCGAGCGGCTTGGCGGTGTAGAGACTCCTATTCCCCCCCATGCAGCAGTTACTTCATGATTTCAAAGCTGTGTGTAATCATCGACGATACTAAGTGATCTAGTCTATTTTGTTTGCTTCGAAGGGGAAAAGATTTTGCGAAATTTTGCAAATTTTGACGAGAGCTTTTTTCGTGGGTCTATCGCCAATCAATTTCCAATGCCACGCAAACGGGAAACAAACGAGGACAAATTTTCGAGCAAGCTAACATATATAATTACAACATCTTTTCTATAACAACTGTTTCAGTGCTGATATAGACAACTAATGCTGATGGCAATTGTGCATCCGTCTAAATTCTCTTTTGTTCTGAAATCACGCCAATCACGCCGACACAAGCCTAAATCATGGAGAAAGGCGTAATGGGAGATGCCTCTAGATCCGATGGCGTCGTCAATATTACAGCCGAAGGAGAGCAGCTGAGCATTGAAGAGCCCAATGGGTCGAGAAATGAACCTAACGCTCATGTTTTCAATGAACAGACTAACTATGTCCCCAAGCGAACTATCATTACAGTGAGTCTGTGGAACCCGAACATCTTGTAACATGACTGCTAATGGGTTGAAGATATTCCTCGCATGTGCCAGTGTCGATCTGTTGGCGTTGATGGACCAGACTACTCTGGCTGCGAGTTTGTCCATCATCGCCAACGCGCTGAAGTCAAGCGACCAAGCATCGTGGATAGCAAGTGGATATTTCATGTGAGTTCTACAAAGCCTCAACGAATTGTGTTACCTACTCATCTAACTACTCTACTCTTAGCACTTCTACAGTCGGCCAACTTCTATATGGGCGCTTATCAGACATCTGGTCACGCAAGGTCATCCTGCTCATAGGTCTAGCGATATTCTTCATCGGCTCTTTGGCTTCGTCTCTCGCCCAGTCGGTCACGCAGTTGATCATCTTCCGTTGCTTCACGGGTATCGGCGGTGGAGGCCTTATGACAGTCGCTCAACTCATCGTTTCCGACGTGGTGCCGTTGCGGGAGAGAGGAAAATATCAAGGAATCCTGGTATGTTGACTTAACTCATGTTAGTCAAGAAGTGTTCTGACGGCTTATTTGATATAGGGGGCGGTCGTCGCCATTGCCAACGGAATTGGCCCCGTGATCGGCGGGTCGCTGTCTTCAATCTCGGAGGATTCTTGGCGATGGATATTTCGCCTAAATCTGCCGCTCACCTTGTTAACCACGTGCTGTGTGGTATTCATCATGCCCCTGAAGAAGGTTGAAGGAGATTGGCGCATGTGAGGATAATTTTCTCTACGCAGCAGTGTTGCATGCATGCTAATGGGAACTACATTAGGAAACTAAAAGCAGTGGACTTCTTCGGTATCGCCCTTACTCTATGTGGAGTGACTCTCCTCATGTTCGGTCTAACGGGTGGTGGTTCTGAATATCCATGGGACTCAGCTGCTGTTATTACAACCTTGGTGCTTGGATTCGTACTTTGTGTTGCTTTCGTCTTCTGGCAATGGCGAGGACCCCGCTACCCCCTGGTGCCCTGTGAGTTCTCCTCAACTTGGGGTCATTGGTGTTTACACGTAGTGTCTACACGCAGTGTTTACACGTAGTGTCTACACGTAACTAACCATTAACATAGTACATATCTTCAAGTCCAAGATCGTCAATGGCGCATGTATTACCATGGCTATCAATGGTTGGAACTTTGTGGTGCAAGTCTACTACATCCCTACGTTCTACCAACTTGCCTACGGATACTCAGCAACAAAGTCCGGTGCCATGTTGCTACCAATCACACTTATACAGACGCTCAGCAGTACTTTATCCGGCCTGGTAGTTCACTGGGTGGGCAGATACCGCGAGTGTATCTTGTTCGGCTGGGTGTGTTGGGCCGTCGGCCTTGGCTTGATGTCCACGCTGGATGAAAATTCGGGACTTGGAAAACAGATCGGGTATGGGCTTATAATTGGAGTCGGAGTTGGAAATACGCTTCAACCGTAAGTTGCCAGAACCACATCTTTATGTAGGGCGCATCGTGATTAACCGTTGCTACCTATTCAGGGCTTTAATAGCTTGCCAGGCTGGGGTGGAAAGACGCGACATGGCTGTTGTGACATCGTTTCGCAAGTAAGAAGATCGATGACTCTACTCACGGGGAGATACTGACAACTTTTAGTTTCGTGAGGAACCTCGGTGGAACGTTCGGCTTGGCAATCTGTGGAACTCTGCTGTGAGTAGATGGCAACTGAGAGATGATTAATTGGCAAACTAACACCTGCCTTTCAGAAACAACATACTCGTAAACACCCTCTCGACACTCGAGACCGACAACGAAGATCTCAAAGACCTCATCAGCAGTCCACAGTCATATCTCTCGTCTCTACCCCCAGATGACGCGCAACGGATCCGGTCGATCCTAGTTCCTGCTTATCGAGATGGATTCCGGGTAATATTTCTCGTGGGCGCATCTTTAGCGGCATTTGCATTTGTCGTTGCGTGGTTCATGATGCCTCAAGTCGAGCTAAGTCGTCCCGATGATGAAAAGCTTAAAGAAGAGGGACGCAAAGCTCCCGGTGCATAGAAATAGTACCTTGTATAACTAACAGTAGTAAGACACGCGAAGGTAGAATAGTTCTTGTAAGTATGACAATCTGCCTGCGACGGAGAATTAAGAGAAAGCTCTTCGGTGGGTACGGCTCAGGTTTATTCTCTGCCTTCAGCCAATAGCTTCCCGCCTATAGGTACATCTACAGGTAGCTACTTTGGCGAGGTAAACAAAAAGTTGCTTATTTTGGCCGGGGTTCTGTAGGTGTGTGGCTAATGAAGGCTCTGGTAGGCGGTGTGAAAATAGGTATGGGTGCCTATCTAATCGATTCATCACATCCATAGAACTAAGTCAAGTCAGTTGTACATAGAAGGAACTCATCGCTTTAGTCCAATAGAAGTAATCTATCATTTCTGGTTCCGACTATACACACGGGGCCTGTAAGGTTGCAAAGAAATGATTGGCTATGAGCTCTTAACATTGAGACCCCCATTGGTTCGAGAAACTTCTGCACACCGAGAGTAGTTACTACAAGCACTAGTAAGGCAGTTCTTCCTATTTCCTCTTCTTCTTCTTATTGTTAGAATTAAGCCCTACCTATACCAGAAGCATTAGCGACTGACTTGACTACCTGGGTATCTCTTTATTAAATATCACGGTAACTTCTTTCTTGTCCCGGTAAGTCTCACTCCTGAGAAAAACATTACACCGAGCAATTTCCACTGATTTATTGGCCAAAGGACAGTACTCCAGTTTTGAAGCACTCCATGGAAACCTCAATACTCGATGCAGTACCCGATGCAATACTTGATGCAATACTCGATCGACGATTTCCCGTAGCTCCTCTATTACGTGTTATATCTACGCCTGGCTGTTCACGTAAACGTAAACGCAGTCGCAGTCGCTCAGTGGAAGCGGTGGTGGATGGAGATGAAGAAAGAGAGCCGATATTTTCGCCCTACCATCCTATCATTTCCGGAACATCCTTTGCGGACTACGCCCACTTGCCTTTAGTTGGGTGGCCTAATGCTCAAGAATATCTCAAGAGAGATCTCAATCGCCCCGAAACTGCTTTTACTCGAATCCCTAAGCACCTTGCTGCCGACCTAGGCAAGTATATCAGTATGGCCTACTGGCCAGAGAGTACAGTGCTGCGTCCGGTCTTCAATCAGGAGGCTGGATCCTTTCGGCCGACCTTGCGCCGATCGCGAACAAACAGAATCATTCTCTATCCGGGTTGCTTCAATCCGGTTCACGAAGGCCATCGGGAATTACTATGTCGCGCATACGCATGCACGCGTGATATTAACGTGATCGCCGCCATCGTGATCGCCTTAGACAACGATTCGGTCCGGGAAAAGGAATATGCGGATGAGATATGGCTCAGAAAGAGTCGAAGGGCCAACTTGTGGTCAGGCCATCGGGGACTTCGTGACTGGGCCTGGGTTTATGCCAAAGCTGATGATGAATGGGATGATTTCCAAGAAAAGCTGACCGGCTTGATTACAAGTGTTGGGTTCAAACTGGAATATGTTGCCCTGTTTGGGCCCGACCACGTTGGGATAAATCATGTCAAAGTAAAGTCGTGGGACTGCGAGAACATGATCGTCAATGATGCCGGGAGGGCGGCCGATTTCGTCGGTGAGGACGGAAAGCTGACCCGATTGAACACTTGCAGTAATTGGGAGCCTGTTTCTATCGACAAGGAAGAAATGGATTGGATGTCCACGCTTACAGCGCAATGGCTTCTCAGCTCGCGTTCCTTTGGGAAGTCAGGAAAATGGCCAAGTCCCCTCGAGCTAACCAACGAATGTGACACAGAAGAATTCAAGGCATTGATTGAAAGAATCACGGAAGAATATACCCACAGAATGAAAGGGGTAGTGTCATGTCGCAAGCAGCAAGCAGGCCGGTGGATTCGATACATCCCGACTGTTGACGATACAGTATGGAAAGACTCGAGCTCGACGCATCTCCGACGAATCATCAAGACAACTCCGCCCGATCAATTATATGAAAAGCTTAAGGGCAAGGCTCTTTGTCCACGGACACTTGTTAGATATGTTGGAGACATGAAAATAGATAGATCTTAGCTGAAGTGTGTTCTTAGGCTTTCTTAGTTGGGGTGGGAGGCGGACGCGCTTATTATAGAGGTAACCATAAGTCTATAGTATCTCATGTAGCTTGATCAATATTATAGCTTCAATAAGCTGGTTGGAATGTTCATGTTACACAACATCCTGTGAATCCTGCCGTCCCGCTTGCCGATCTATGTAGGTGTGCTGTCTATAATACAACTTTCCCCCCCTTTTCCGCGCCGTTGTAGCTACCCCACTCCGCTCAGAGATAAGGGGCGCTCTCGCTCGGGGCATTGGTCACTTATCATTGAAGTCACGATTACATGTTTAATTTGACTCCCTCATACTCTATCATTGAAATTGCGATTTAATTAGTCCCGAATCCTCTCACGCCGCTCAAGATGTCAGTTGTCATTCAGGTCGGAACTTCCGAAGCCCGCGTCACGGAGGAGGACCTACAACCGGTTCTCGCCAAGGCCGGGCTAGAGCTATCCGAGCCGCTGCTCCAAGACTACAGCACGCTACTCTCCGGCCTAGATGCTGCCATTGCGGCTCTGCCCGACGACAAGCCTGTGAAACCGTATCCGGACCTGACTAAATACCCGCGTACCGATATCCACATCCCCGACGACACCGAGTTCGGTGCATGGGCAACCAAGGTATGTAACTTGGATACACTGAGCTAGGTATCCAAAGTATTACGCGATGAACAATGTGCTAAGGGGCCATTACTCTAGGTCACTGCGAAATGCACAAGTCCCACCAGCGACCTGCTAAAAGGCCGAACCGTGGCGCTCAAGGATAACATGGCGTTTGCGGGGGTTCGGTGCACGAACGGCACCTCGATGGTGGACTGGGTCCCCGACCTCGACGCAACAGTCATCACGAGAGTCTTAGACGCTGGGGCGACTATAATCGGCAAAGCCGGTAAGCCTCTTCAATTTCAAACTTTAGACGCCTTGTGTAACAACAGCCAGCATGCGAGAACTCGTGCCTCGAAGCCCTGTCCGGCACGGCAGTCACCGGACAAGTCCACAACCCCTACGCGCAGGGCTACAGCGCCGGCGGCTCGAGCAGCGGCTCCGGGCGGCTCGTGGCGACGGGGTCGGTTGACCTCGCCTTTGGCTGCGACCAGGGCGGAAGCATCCGCATACCGGCTTCCTCCTGCGGTATTGTCGGGCTGAAGCCGACGTGGGGCTTAGTTCCTTACACCGGTATCCTGAGTCTCGATGCGACTATCGACCACGCGGGCCCCATGGCGAAGAGTGTTCGCGACTGTGCTTTGTTCCTCGAGGCGATTGCGGGGCCGGATGGCTGGGATGATCGGCAGCCGCCGTTTGGACTTGAGGGGGATCGATTGAAGTTCGTCGCTCCTGTCGATGCTGTTACCTCCCGGGAGCAATCGAAGATGCTAGAAGGCGTCAAAGTTGGCGTGTTGGACGAGGGCTTCGAAATCCCTGGGCAGGACCCCAATGTGGTTGCATCTGTCAAGTCCGCGATTGAGAAATTCAAGTCGCTCGGTGCCACCGTCGCATCTGTTTCCGTACCTCTGCACAAAGAAGCGCCGCTCCTTTGGACCTGTGGCTTACCGCTCTCAGGTGGCCGACAGTCGCTCCTCGGCGATATGGACGGAAGAAAGCAGCTCTACTTGACGGACAGGGCCGAGTTAGTGGGCCCGAAACTGACACAAGCTCAATTTGACGCCCTCGGGCCTGGCGCTTCTAATATGTATGTCGGGTACTTGTGGGTTCAGGAGAAGTACGGCGCGAAAATGCAGGGGAAGACGATGAATCTCTTGAAGGCGACAAGTGTGAGTTTCCATGCGTGCACGAGTATTTCATTTACTTGAGTGGGCTGATCAATATCATAGGATGGCTACGATAAAGCCCTAGAACAATTCGACGTTCTCGTCATGCCGACCTTGCCTTATCCACCTCCACGCTTACCTGAGCCTGGATCGAACGAAGGGCCGCTGAACTTCTTGAACAGGACGATAGGATTAGTGGCGAATACTTGCCCATTCAATAACTCCGGCCATCCTGCCCTTTCGCTGCCAGTTGGTTTCGTGCCGGCTAGCAATAACCCAAGTGTGAAGCTCCCTACGGCCATGCAGATAGTAGGTCGCAAATACGCAGATGTCGAATGTCTCAAGATTGCAGCGGCATGGGAGAAGGCGTTTGATTGGAAATCACTCTAGGAAGAGCCCTCTATAGTTACAAGGCACGCACGCACCAGCTGCACTATAACTATAGGGCACCTTACCCACTAACTCCGCTATAATTACAGGGCATACCCTGGAACTACCCTGTGGCATAGGATGGCCTATGTAACGCGCGGAAAGATGTGGCTAGGAATCTGAATCAAAGTCTGAAAACTTCTAGTTTTATTTCATTACGTAACGAATGAGCACCGAAGTGTCCAAATTTCTAGGCTATGTGAAGCGGCCCTCACTGTCTGTCAAACGTCAAAATCATGCTCTCGTAATCCGACTGTGGCCAACTCAGCCTCAGCCCAGCATTCATCAGCGTCGACCCGGACCAGCTCTGTTCCCAAGTCCCATTGCTAACCTTATACTTCGCGCTGGCATCCAGACCCTGTAGCTTCAACGGAGACGGCACTGGTTTGAGGACCGACCGGACTTGGAAGGCGAAGAGGACAGCGGAGTCGGCCCCCGGCGAGACGAACATGGCGGCGGGCCAGTTGGACTGGTCCGGGAGCGCTAGGCGATAGAAATCGCCGTTGATAACGATGGGATTGACTTCTTGCTGTCTAGAAATGAGTTGTGGGATGGCGTCGCGCTCCTCCTGGTCAAGTTCCGACGGGTCTAACTCGAATCCAAACGAGCCGCACATGGAAGCAACAGCTGCTCGAAAGGCAAGAGGGGTAGTGCGACCTGTCTGGTGATTAGGCACGGCCGATACGTGACAGCCCATGGCCGAAGGCGGGTAGGGGTATGACGTCCCAAACTGGATGTACAGACGTTCCAAGCCGTCCGTATCGTCGCTCGTCCAACTCTGCGGCCAGTAGTGGAGCAAGCCCGGATCGAATCTTGCTCCTCCGGATGCACATCCTTCCCAGAGAATCTCGGGATGTGCAGTCGTGAGGTTATCGATAACACGGTACATGCCCAACATGTATGCGTGGTTGGCGGATGGCGAGGGCATCTCGTGCATGCCCCTGTTGTTATCCCACTTAATGTACCCAATTGAGGCCGAATCCAGTATTTCTTCGATTATGTTGATAACGTAGTCCTGAAGTCTGTTAATACAAGTCTTATCAGTCCTATTCTACCAGTACATACCTGCACTTCTTGAAGACCAAGGTTTAAGACCAGCTGGTTTCTTTGGAGTGTACGATTGTGGTTTCCGGCGTGCATGGCCCAGTCCGGATGTTGTTTATAGAGGTCGCTGCGTTGATAACATTATGTTAGCATCCCCCATCATTATGAAAATTCATGAAAAATTTCCTTGGGCATAAACAATGGCCAAAGAAACCTTGTGGGAATGACTTACGAGTCTGGGTTTACCATCTCAGGTTCTACCCATAGCCCAAATTTCATATGTTCTGACGAGTTCTTGATGACGATCTGGTCCACCTGATCGACATACGGTCCGAGGCCGTTGGGAAACTTTGCGGGATTCGGAGTCCAGTCTCCCAGACCCAGACTGTCGTTGTTTCGCGGATAGTCCGTGCCGAACCACCCATCATCGTTGACGAACAGAGTACAGCCGAGTCCTGCAGCATCTTCGGCTAGCTTGACCATGGAGGTTTCGTTGAAATCGAAGCCTAAGCCTTCCCACGAATTGAGTAGCGGTGGCCGGGTCTCAAAGGTATAGTTTGATCTAGACAGGTGGTTTCGGTAGAGAGAGTGGAAAGAACGCGACATCCCGCCTAGTCCTTGTTCCGAGTAGACGGAGACAACTTCAGGGGAGGTAAACGTCTCTCCTGGGGCTACGGGCCACGAAAGATGCAGGGGATTGAGACCCAGAAGAACCCGAACCCAACCGGTTGACCATCGCTCCACATCAGCAGAGAATGAGCCGGTGTACACCAGAGAGTAACCTGTTGCTGAACCAAGAGACTCGGTGGTGCTTGGAGATGCGAGCGCAAGGAATGGGTTGTGAAAATGAGATGAATATCCAGCCGAAGAGCGGAATCTAGGCATGAATGTTAGCTAAGTACATCGTACGGGGGTCAAAACCTCCTAAGTAGACGTATGCTTACCCTTGCTCTCCAAAAACAACTGGCCGTCTATTTATGTGCGCTTCCGCCGCCCAATCACCATAGAGATCAATCATTTCCAACTCTTCATTCGGCATATCCACACTCCAGCTACTCGCTCTCAGTACCGTTATATCCTTGCTCCCATTGTTCGTGATGCGAAAGCTGCGGGTGACAGCATTGTACCTGGGGAAGATGGAGTAGTACAGGTCTGCCGAGACATCTGAGTAGTTATCGTATAGGTGCACGATGAGGGTTGAGACATCGCCTTCACCACCGTACGTAGCTGGCAAGCCGGGGAGAGACGGCTTGCCGGAGCTAACGTCGTAACCAGTGTAGGAAAAGGCGGACACGGTATCTCCATCGGCATGCTGGATATGGATTGCTGGCACACGGAAATCTCCTCGACCGAGATCGGGGAACTCACGACGGCGATACGTATAAGGACCTCCCCAACCCGATGTCACGCCATTGAAGTCCGGAACCGTCTCGGCAGCGTATGCACCCCAATGATCGTGGACCAAGTCCAGCGTCAACGGGTCAACATGGAATTGATAGGAGATGTTAGAAGAAGCCAAAGTAAAGGACGGTCCATTTTCGTCAACAGAGATCCCTAGACTAGTTAGCCACTTTCATTGGTTACTAAGGTAGACAATATGATTCCTCACAATTCACATCTCCCTGGCATTGACCTAACAGGGGGAATTGACACCCTAGCAAGGTAGCCGCGACGAGATTCTGAGCCCTCATTTTTTCCTTCCTGACCTGAGAGAGAATGAAAAGGTCAAACCTGCCCTCTTACCGTTTTTTTCATTCAGCTACGTGTAGGCTGGAATATGTATTCGATCCTTCGGCTCCATTCAAGGCGATCTAACTCCGAGGTCCCGATGGATATATGTGCTTACGTCACTTGGAGCCGTATGATCCTCATCCTTGACAAGCCATTTCTTTCAGCTCGGTATTGGGGCTTGGTATTCCACTAAGTGGTGCGTCTAAAGAAGTCCATTTTATCAACCGAGAAGCGGCCGCTTTCCACGAAAATGTCTGCCCTAAAAATGCAGAAGTCAACTAGCATCCCCGCGCAGAGCATGGTGTAGTAGCATCTATACGACGTTGGCGCTTCTTAGCTACTCCGCATCTCTTACCTTCTCCGCATAGCGATATCGACTTGTACGCTAAGGTCGATGCCTGTTCAGGATTCAATCGTGAGGAGCCATGCGGGGAAATGAAGCGATGAGCAAGGGCCGGCAAATACCCAGAGGGGTAATGGACTAGCAGATCGTCATTCATCAACATCCCCTCTAGCGTTGAGCTGAAGAATACAACCAAATCTGGCTTAAGTCGCGAAAAGGTCATGTTTGGTGATGAAATCTCATTTTAGCTGAGAGGATTTTTTCGCGTCAAGCTGAGTCGACTCTTACAGCTTCTTACTAATACATCTATTTGTGTAACCACGAAACATTAGGTAATATGCCGATTTAATACATGTTACTAGTATAAGGATTAATATTTCCTTTTTGTACATACGCCTCTCATACCCCGCGTTAAATCGAAAATGGATGTGTATAAACGATTTGTACATGAAAATAAAATTGAAGTCGAAAGCTCCTTCGTTTGATCTTATAGAATTAAGACTCCGTCTCACCGCTGTCTTCTGTCACTATGGCAAAGATCTTATCAGACTTGTTTAGTTGAATAGCCCATTTGACATCCTCGAAGCCCTGTCGCGTCTTGATCTCGACCTGAATATCGTCATCTGGCTCCATGACAACGGCAGCAACATTAGTATTTGCAGTAGTCGGAAGCTTCCACTCGCCGTCGACAGGTTTCATATCCAATCTTGCGATAAATACGGCAACCACGGCCAGGATCTCGTTTGTCGCAAAGTGCCTTCCCGGACAGAGGGTCTTGCCGCCTCCAAACGCGCGAAAACAAACATCGCGGGGCCGGTTGTGCTTCTCTTCGGGTAGAAACCTACGCGGATTGAATTCGGTGACATCTTTGCCCCAGAGATTGGCATCTTGATGAATAATCCGGCTTGGCATCTGTAACATGGCGCCTTTCTTCAGCAGCCATTGGTCCAGGTAGGTATCTTCCATCACCTCTCGTACTGACGTTCCCATAGACCGATAGCGCAAGACTTCCTGGTAAGAGGACAGAAGTAGCGGACAGCTCTCTTTGAGGGTAGTAATGTCTAGTGATTTCACAGTTAACCCATCCGCGGTGCTCGTTTCGGTGCATGCATCAATCTCGTTCCAAATGTCATCGAGGAGACCCGGATAGAAGTAAAGGAGCAGAAGAGTCCAGAATGCTGCCGGTGCCGTGTTTACCAAGACGGCAATCGAGCCTCCAACCTCGTAGCGGCCAATATCTTCCAGCGAAACACCATTGTCGATCTCGGCTTTATACCGCCCTTGAGTAAGAGGCGATGCTGTCTTTGCTCCTCCGGCTCTGTAATATTCTTCGAATGCCTTGGCGACTTTAGCTCGAGCTGCGACAGGCTTCCGCGCTGTGATTGAAGGAAGGAACCCGACCAGAATCGACATAAGGCCGCTTTCGAATTCCCTAAGCCCGACGAACGTTAGACCATACACTCAATCGTGAGCTCTTCACGCCAAACCCCGATTTTGGGTCTCACGTACCAAAATGCATCAGCGATAGCCTTGTCCTCGTATGGGTTCATCGGACCGTACACAGACCGAGTAGTGGCTATTGTTATAGCATCCCTCAACCAAGCATATAAGCCGACCGTCCGCGCCTCATCTTTAGCTGGCTGCAGTGCATCAAGCGAATTTGCGATTTCCTGGATCATAACCCGATTCATTTCGTCAAGCTGCGGGCCAGGTTTGAGCCCAGCCCGCATAGCGGCGTAAGACTCCATTGAAAGACCATGATCGCCCTCATCACCATTGACATTCTTATCCAAAATAGCCTGGGCTTCTAGACTAGCTCCACAGACCGTGGACGCGAACTTGGCCTCAATTGGCGGGAACGCGAGGATCTTGTGCTGCTTTTGCACCGTCTGGATGAGCTCCGGCTTAGTCACCACGTACATTTTCTGGCCTGGAAGGGACATGGTAAAGATGGGCGAGCCGGTCTGCTGGCTAAGACAAGGTTGAGTATGATGCGCCATATAAATGGGAAGAGAAAAAGGCACACCTGAGTTCAACGTAATAATTGAACTTGCTTCGCGATAGTCCAAGCATATGACCGATAAGGGGAACCGACTGTGAGGCCAGCGGCGGCTCGCGAGGGTCATGACCGAACATCTTGCGGGCTACGAAGTAAGCCAGAGTGAGAAGACCGGTGATGACAAGGAGAATGGTAGGATTCATGTTGATGGAAGACATGATGATGGCATAAGAATCAGTGAAGTAGAAGAGTGGTAAGTAAGGAAGCGCAGACGGTTGGTTGAACGCGCCGCGGCACATTGTTAGATAAGGTGCCTATCCCTGCGCCGCCCGGACCGTAAGCTCTGAGCTCATTGTCCCGCAAGGGATGAAATAATCCTGACCGGGATTAGAGCACGATATGCTAAATGTTACTAACGTCGCCAGAGAGCCTGAACAAAGAGTATTTGCGTCAAGAAACTGGGTTACACACGCTTACCTAAGGTCTGTTGCTCTTATTGCTCTTGTTTCTCTTGTTTCTCTTGTTTCTCTTGTTTCTCTTGTTGCTCTTGTTTCTCTTATTGCTCTTACATGAGTCACTCGCCGGTTTTCCCCTTGCGTGGCAGTGGAAACAGTTTGAATTTAACAATCATGCAATTCTTGTATATATATGTTATATGCGCCGAACTCCCAGTTCGAAGTTCGCGCGCTCTCTCTGCGTGTGTATAGGATCGCTTCATCGCATCGTCTTTTGAGCCACCACATCATGGCAGCCTCTTCAAATGAGCCTACGCAGGCGACTACATCCATCAGTCAATCGTCATCTGAACCCGACGTAAAGGAGGGCCATTACCTCGATGATGGCCTCCATTACCTTTATCTAAAGGCTTTGGGTAAATTGATCACGGTCCATACTGAGGCTTCCGCGGCCGCTGTTCAAGACACTAAGCCGTACAACAACTACCGGTCTCGGGCTATACACAACGCCCAACAGAGAGCCATTTGGCAGCGTATCCGAAGCGAAGCTGCAGCTGACAACGACATCCCTGTCGCCTTATTTTCGCCGCCACGGACGCATGTTGATGTACGAGTAGCGGAGTGACCCAGACCATATCATTTCTGCTGTCCCTGTGACATTGAAGAAGGCTATTGCGAAGTCATTCGTATCCGGGCGCCAAAGGACTCGGAACATGGAATCACGAAAGACATGTTCGTCCAGCAGGTTAGCGAAGCCTTGTACGGCCGAGACCCGGATGCAGACAGAGATGCACGAAGTCAGCAGCTCGAATCAGACACCCAGGGTACTGGTCATGACGGCTATAAGATAGGTGGCGAAGAGGATCGACCTGTTATTGATATGTTTACTTACATGCGTGGACATGGCTCCAAGGCTGGAGGTGGGGAGCCTCTTATGGGTCCTATTTTTGCATTGACACGAGGAATCAAAGAGGAATACCCAGACTATGGAGAAGAAGATGAGAATGAGCTAGTAGATGGCGGTAGAGTAATAGAGGACGGTTTAAACTCTCCTCTCATGTCTTGATCAGCAAGGATCAAGTAGCATATACTGAACAATGATAGTTAAAAACTTCTTTCTCCGGAAGAATCTAGTCCCAGCATGCTCAACCCAAAGTTTTTATCGTGAAGATCTATGTGGCATTGTTCGATCTTAGGATCGAGACCCCTTGACCTTGAAGGCTTCCCTCTAGAACTTATGAGATTCGTCCAGTAATGTATCAGCATATATACCTTACTATAATTCTTATGGCTACCCCATTGTCCACTGACACCGAATGTGTTTACTTTACACCTATGAACATTACACTGTGTAAGGCTGGCTTGATTTGATTTCATTTGTTTGACCCTATAATTATAATGTTGTGTTGCGGCTTTGGCTTAGACTTAGCTCAACAACGGTAACACATTCCAGCGGAAGAGCGACTACAACCCACGTGGCCAGGTACAGCAAAATATAGTGAGAGCTAGAGTAGTCTGAGCACAGCAGCGAGAAAGACGATGGATCTTTCCGCCGATTCCGACGGCGAACTAAGACATCAGTGGTTTAGTGGTAAAATCCATCGTTGCCATCGATGGGCCCCGCGTTCGATCCGCGGCTGATGTACTCGTTTTTTTTTTTTTTTTTATCTTTTGCCCCCCTATCATTTTTCTTAAAATTATCTATGTCCGGCGATAGTTTTAGTAAAAAGGGATCGGATAAAAATAAATTTGACACGGTTAAGTAACTAGGTTTTCGTGACCGGTAACCCCTATCACGGCTACTGATGAAACTCAATTCATGTTTCGTTCCCGCCGAAAATAGATTTTAGCAATGATGGGCGGCTATTCTAGATGAGCCTACATCGAAACAATGAGGCTTGATTTTGACACCATTTAACGCCGTTTATTAAGCGCGATCACAGGTTGCCTAAGCCAGAAGGCTTACTCCGCGACACAGCTTGCATAAGCTGAACTTGGAGCGGCACGGCATTGGAATGCACACAAATGGCTCGCTAGCCAATGGCAGGCTTATCCAGTTCTCTGCAGCGTCAGTCAAAAGTCCTTGCTTGATTCGTTCAGCTTTAAAAGGACAGGAGAATCACTGTAACCCTACAACCCCTGATCGGAGGACCAAAACTTTGCATTGATAATAGGACTTAAGCGCTTCCTTTCGCCAATGAGTAGTCTACCGTTTTCTTGTAGGCTAAATATAGACGTAACTTTTGCACTTTACTAACTTAAAGCTTGTTGTTATCATGGGGGCGACAACAGCACAGGCGGCTATGCGACTTGGGTATTTGTAAAATGATAAAAAGTCCTAGATGAAACCTACCTACCAATACCTCGGGAGGTGTTCATAAGAAAGCTTATATAAGGCGGTATGGGAGGTAGACACTTATGTAAATGATCTTTAGAAATATAAACTCAGTCTGGTAATGATTCTCTCATTCTAATATCATGGCGGCTATAGAGAATCGCAGCATATCTATTTTACAGGTTGAGCCTGACCCAGGCGAGGATCTGTATGTGATGAAATACGACGAACTTGTAACATTTGCTTGGGCGCCTTTTGTTCACATTATCGTACCCGATGCCGACGACAACCTTACCAACCGTATAGTCTTACGTACCGAGGCAGGCGTGGAATCGAACTACACGTCTGCGTGCTTAAACCCTGAAACACTATTCGACTCCACGGTGAGCTTCCTCAACTGTCTCTTGCTAGCAGTAGCCGCGGTTCTGGTGCAGAATCAAACCTTGTCTATCGACCCTGCGTCTGCCAGGTCCGCGGACCAGGCTCTGCACTTCGGCAATTTGACAACCTTCAACGGCTCGGCTGTGCTTGAAAATGTCGTCGGCTGTATTACGAATTCGTGCCAGAACAGCAGCTTCGAGAGTTGCCCGTCAGAAGTAAACGACATGTCACTCGCGAGCTCTCCAGAACTTGACGTCCATGATTCTCTAGTTATCCTTTTCTACGGCCTGATAATCTACTGCAATGCTGCTGGCAGTGGGTCCAATCCCGACATTGCAGGCCCGGGAGTAAGTTGCTTTCTAGTTGCCTCGATTTGGCTGCAAAACCCTGACAAGTGACACAGGTTATCATTTCGTACATTGTCCAATGCATCCTTGTTTTTCTCGCCTTCTTTGCCTACAAACTCGGGCGTATTGCATACTTCTGGCGAGACATATCAAGGCGGATCCTTAGAACAGATACACTAAGCAGGAATAAGAAAGCTCCCCAACATCCAACGGCCAGCTCCTCGTCAAGGGAAAAGATACGCCTTTTCGCGCCCGTCAAGTCAATCATGATAGAGTTCCAGGAGACCCAAGCCATCTTCGTGGCCACGATACAAATCGCCACCCTTGCATTCTTCAACCCGGCCGCTCTCGTAGACAGCGCCAACACGTACGGCGAGGCAGTTTCCAACACCGACGTCATTAATCGACTGGCTTATGACGGCTTGTTCCCCGTGCTATTGGGCCAGGCCATCCTACAGCGCGCAGGCAAGCACTGGTGGTACACCACGACCCTCACGACGCTCGTTTTTGTGCTGGGCGTGGTGTGCAAGGAGAAAGCAGGAAGGCTCAGCTACGCGGCGCTTTGGGCGCATTTCTCGGAGAGCGGGTCAATTGCGCAGTGCGGCAACAATCCCAGCCCGCTCACATATTGCTTCTCGAGGTTTAGCAGCGATGACAACCTTTCGTGGATTTACCTACAGTCCGACGGCCTGCTGACGAGCAATCCCCTATCGAATGTCCCCTTCTGGGCTATAGCATTCCTCTGGGTTGACCAATTATCCGCGTGGTCGCGCGACATGCCTTTCATGCGATGGACTGTCGCGCTTCGTAAGAACACGCTTGTTAAGATACTCACCTTCGCCTGGGGAGTAGCCTGGTTCTTCTTGCAGTGCGCATTGCTGTTGGGGTTGCTGGGATATGCCGCAATACTAATGTTAATCTACCTCATCTATTCTGGTGGGTTACAGGAGTGGTCTTTTGGCCAGTTCGTCGCTGTTATGGTATGGGTACCGCTCGCGACAAAACTTATTTACTATATTTTCTGTAAGTCAACCATACGCTGTTTGTATCTCAGGACTAACAACGTTTTCTTTCTCAAGTTGGTGTTAAGAAGGGAGTCGAGAACCGCATCGACGGGCGATATGAAATACAGCCGAAGGATGATAATAGTATATCGCTACAGGCAGAACATATGGGAGGGCAATCAAGCTTGTCTCAACAGAAAGTCTATCGACCAGTCAATGTCCAAGAAACCCAAGAACATTGACGACTTTGACAATTTCGCCGATTTCGGACATTTTTTCCCCCTGATTCTATCTTTTCTTTATCTGTTAATTTTTCTTGAATTTTCTATGTCTATCCAAACTTGAAACGGTGGCCTACAAGTTGAGTTTCCTGGTACAAGACCTATACGCTAGGCCTTGAATGCATACTTCAGGAGATAGATGCCAATGGCACGAAATCAGGGGCAGACATCCAATGGAATATTAATTTTTTTTTCTCACCTCATCGCTATGCTAATCCCAATAGAAGTCATCCAGGTCAGGAGGAGAGCCGTCGTTATTCCTAGGTGTGCTCTTGCCTCCGGACCTAGGTAGTTTCGACGTATCTCCCCTCGAACCGTGCTCGATTGTGCCCAAAAGCCCTACAATCGTGACAGAATACCCCCGTAAAAGTGTCGTGGGTGTGAGACCCAGAAAAGCTGCTGGAGGGGAGGAGTCTTCCACAACCCTTGTGATCACTCCAGCAGATCAGCAAGCCGTCCGGTGGCGTCACTTGCCCCCTTCTACACACGATGCATGTCTCCACCGGTGTCTGGTCCGTGAAAGCCGTCTTGAAATAACCCCCCGGAAGAAATAGCGTGCAGCAAGGGCACCATGGCCGAATGTTTCCCGGTATTGTATTTGCGCTTTGGAAATCGGTTGCGAGTATTGCCGAAGTAGGTTTGGTGTTCGGGAACGGAATTCTCGGGGTTATAATATGACGAGTCGACCGACGGACTCCTCTGGCTAGTTGCTCAACGTATCCAGTTCCGCGAGATTCCATATACACAACCTGATTTTCGTCTTCTTGAGCCTCTTCGGGTGGCTCGTAAGTCCAGCCCCTCATAAAATCAGGTGTCGGTATTATGTAATCGGAATCGAAGGAAAACCCAATAGGCAGATGGTTCGTCGCCCAGTCGTATGCGTTTATGAATAATTCTGGATCGGGGTATTGACTCGAATCAGCCTCTTCGTTCCGCAACTCAGTTGAGGCTTCATCCCGAGCAGGTTGATGGCCTGATCCTTCACCAATCCCGGGATGGGCATACGGAAACCCTATAAATGGGTCATTCGTGCTTTCCATTCTGTCGATAAAGACGGCTTAAGATTAAGTGAGTAAGGTAGGTTTTGGACATCCAGTAGGAGGTGGTGTCTCCAATAGGGGAGAACTAGGAAGAAGAGCTTGAATTATATTTATTACTGCCAACATCTTCATTGCCGTATTAGGCTTTCGAACTGTTGCCATCGTGATACTATATTTGCAACTAAGAGCTTCTTGTGTGGTGTTCTCTTTCCGTGACTCTACGATCATAGAAACACCATAGAGAAAAGTCACGATGTCCATCTCATCTATCTCAGTCAGGTTGACTCTAGCAAATTGGGAAAGTTATCTCTTTCCTCCGATCTTGGTCCTCGTCGAGAGTAGATCGAAGTGCAAACATATCATTCAAACCATGATGAAGGAATTACTTCTTAGGTATTCTGGTCAGATATGATTATGGGTTTACATGAAGTCACTTGAGAAAATCTTCTAATACTTGATTGAATTATCTGGTATGTTGAGTCTGATAGTAGTCGAGGGACCTACTGGAAATCAAAACAATGTAGTCACGCCCTTTAATGATTGCAACACCTGCGACTTATCATGAAATAACTACAGGTCATCTCTACATACGCTTGAAAGCTATTCCGGATTTTTCAAAGTGGTCAGTGATTTTCAATTGAGTGGTGAATACCAACCTAGGTACTTAGGTACATACCCTTTTCGAGCTGAATAGGGGTTACGCATTTAGTCCTCCCCAAAACCAGGCAATTGACTGGAATACTACGAAATACGGAATACGCAAGATCCCTATACACTGAAATGATACATTAAAGCATTCCGAATGATTAGAGGTGTGTTTCTTTTTCTGCGATTGCACCAGCGCTCAGACTATGCTGCAATGTGAGATGACGACCAAGCTGTTAGGTTTGTAGCTCTTCGTGCAACAACATAGTTGTTACCCTCATCACTTGGTTGGCCTTATGACAGGTCTAGTCTCTTAGGGAAAGGCTGATGGCACCGCATTTCGTCTATTCCCCATCCGTAGGTACTTCATTCATGACCGACATATGCACCAAAGATTGCGTCCCATGTCTTCGGCTAAGTTATTGGTTAAATGTGTGATTGCGCCATTGCGGAAAGATGAAAGCTTGTCAACACTATTTGCATCTTTGATCTAAGCGCCGGGTAGATAATGTTAGCGAGCTTACTGTGGCTTAGTGGCTGTGTGGCTGCGACCACGAATCTGGCAAATGAAATCGGCCAGCGGCTAACCGGCGCATCAGCGCATCAGGATCGTTTGATCGCCCCTAGTCCGAAACTCGAACGACCCCTTCCACCACCAATCCGAGGACATTATGTAGGCTGAATAGGTAGGTTCGCGCTCTCTTCTTTCTCTTTCTTTTTTTTCTCACGAGTTGATCTCTCAATTTACTACTCGCCATCATCCTCGCGTGTGTTTTCGCTTCGTTCTCTCTCTTCTTTTTTTGGTATACAAGATCGTGTTTTTTGTGGCAGGCCACAGCATTCGACGACTTTTAATATTTGCGATCTTTTTCGATTATCTCCCCGACAAGATGTCTCGCACCATGTTCCGCACACCCTTTTTTAGTCTTCTCGTCCTCCTGCTGTCTATCTGCAACGTCGCGGTAGCCCAGGCCGACGACGCCTTAGCCCCGCGACAGAGCCCCGGCGCAGCGGCCCTCGCCTCGCCGCTCTGCCAGAACTACGCGACGGTCGCCAACATCTCCACCGTCGCGCTGAACTCGACGCTGCGCGCCGCCTACATCCGCTCCGCGCCCGTCGGCACCTTCACCTCCATCAAGATCCTCGACGCCGAGAAGCCCAAGATTATGGCCTTGATGATGGACGCCGCGCTGAACCAGCAGTGCGGAAACTTGTCCCAGGTCGCGCTCGCCGGCGCCGACGCGAACCTTACCGCGGGTACCGTGCTCGGCCTGCCGATCCTCGACGCTCCTGGCATCGGCGTCGGCGACCCTGCGATGCCTATTGTTTCGATCGCCATCTTCCTCATAATGGGTGGAACGTGGCTATCGCTATAGATTGGTCATACACATGGCTTTGGGAGGGGAGAAGGAGAGCAAGCACTATGGCTGCTTGCGAATTTGGGATGCGGCATATGCGAGAGTAAGAGGCAGAGCGCTATTCTGACGGAACGCGCCACGACTTGGCAGTGTATTAAAGTCACTTAATCTCGGGGGGTAACCGCGGGCGATGGGCTAGGGGAGTCAATCAAGAAGTCGCATTGTATCCAATATCATTAATAGCCTCCTATCTTGAGGAGGCTATATCTGTTCATCAACTTCCCTGCGGACCTTGGTTTATGTGACGTGCTATTTATGGCGGTTCCGTGATAACTTGTTACGGCCATTAAAATAGGCAAGATGAGAGATACATAAGATGACGGTATGTGTTCCTCAGCTGAGAAGACACCTTGATCTAGTTATCATCTCGTCCATGCCGTTCAGCATGAAGTTTAAGTCTACTTTAGCGGTTAATCACTACCGCGACTTGGTTCTTTGAATCGTGAGTAGGCTGAGCGTCGTCTGATTGTTGGACAGGCAAAGAGGTATGTTTGGAGATGACATGTCGATATTCCGAACCCGACAGGTATCTCCGCCATATTCTTTTCATTCCTCCTTATCTGCACAACTCGAATATAGGTCTTGAAAGATGAGATCAGAAACTAGCTCGAATACTGGGTGCATCCCTCAGCAGGTAGGTATGTTGGAAGCTATGGGCGATTCTATGATATCAATCTGTTCCTATCGTCAAATCCTATTAGCACCTTAGTTAATCCTACTCCGCCGGCCAAGAACAGCTGTGAGATGCAGCTAATCAGACGATGGGAATATTTTGACCTTGGTGCTCGCCAAGAAGCTAATCGATTCAGCGTCGCATTCCCTCCACACCAACAAGGCTTAGATAATTATAGGCAGACGCAGTTCTAAAAATACGACTATCAGTGCCGTCATTTAAGGAAGCCTGAAGCCAACGTCGATAACAGCTTCATAGTTGAAGTCCTAACCTAACATAATAATAATAATCCCTTCAAGGTTTCCGTCACTCGTGTGTCGCTGATCAACCTATCTCCAGACTCCAGCGTACAGCCCGTCCACTCATGTCAGTCGCGCTATCGCCCACAAGTCGAAAAGGGAAACTCCTATTGGTTGTCCTTGGCAGCACAGTCGTCTTGTCCGTCGTCATCTTGATGACTTGGCTGGTAATGCCCCGTGGTCAGATCACCATGTGGATAGAAAGCAGCAAATCATGGCTCTTATCGGAATTTAAGGGGCCATATACACCAACGGAGGACTTATTGATACTGAGCTCGGCGTTTAGCATAGTGGTTTCTATTATACTAGAGACACTCTTGTTACTCGTCCTACGACATAAATCAAGAAAGGTAGAAGCTTACCCCTTTTCCGAGGTCATTGAGGTATTATATGCTAAATGGTCTCTCTGGCAGATAAAGTCCTGGCTAAGATATACACTATACACGCTCCTCTCGGCGAATGCGGCCCTTGCCTTCGCGGCTTTCCTCTGTGCGTCAACTAATGATCACGTACTTTGCGCGGAGCCTACTGGATACCTCGACAAGATCATATTCAGTATAGAAACGTGGAACAAAGATACATCTGGTACGGGCTCTGATGGAAACGGTTTTCAGTGTGGTCAGCGAGTGGTATCACGTTGGCTAAGCCTCTTAATATCGGTTTTCTCGACTGTTATACTAGTATCAACATGGCTGGACTTCCGCGAACAAGACCAGCAAGAGTTGTATTTCCTACGGTATAGTGAGGAGCTGCCCGAGGAGAAGGGTAGGCTTTTGGAGGTGTAGATAATATTATGAGTTAATGCACCTACAGTCTCGGCTTTGAAAAAGTGTTACCTCGATAAATATATTAAAAGTATCACTCACCTTGCAGACTTAATGTCGTGTAAATAATGCCTAAGAATAAGTTTACGCATAGGCTGAAACCCTTGATGCATTTATATCACCCCCTATCCGGACTGACTGGCCTAACCCCTATTCCAAGGGCCGCCGGAGTTAGCAATATTTGCTCATAAAAATGGAAAGACGTCACTATAGGAATTGAATAGTGAAAGAGTTTCGCACGCAACATCTCAAAGCTCTGAGGAATTCCATTATGTTTATTTACCTTGTGTTGTGGCTTGTTAGACTTGACAGCCACCCACTGGCGCGTCATTGACCCATAGATACGTGTATTACCAGGTTTTTAGGGGTCTTCGCCGGCCACGCGAAACTGAATTGGGCGTTCCTACAATGCTTAAACAGCTGTGGTGACTATTACAAATTAATTCATGGTATAGCGGGATGATAAAGAGTCTAGACTGCCGGCCAATGACGTTTAAGATATTGCTGGTAATTACCTGAATCCCTACTCCCTACCGTAAGTACCTAGGTAGGTACCTCCTAAGGTTGACAATTGACAAGTACCTGCTTGATACATTTTTAAAGATGTAGCAAGGATACGTGTATCATATCAAGTCGCGGATACTCAACTTAGTTATGAGGAACTTGGAACTGTTGTGGAAGCATCACATTCAGACGCTTTAGATGTCGCGATGAAAGAGATACATGATTGACGTGGATCTTGCAAGGGACGCTTATTTTCGGGTAGTCGGCATGCCCAGGGACTCAGCCTCAGCCCCAGGTAGCCAGCGGCCAGTAAGGCGAGAGTACCGAAATACTTGGGACCGCTTAGTCGGGTTGAATATTCCAAGTTTGGGACATGATGGCCAAGGTCTGGGTTGGAGCTGGTGTTAAGCTTCCCACCATCTTCCCTGAAACATTCAGGCCCATGCTCTCTATTAAGTGGATATCGTCCGTCTTTCCGATTCTTGGATTGCGGGGAGAGCACCGACGAGGCCTTGGAGGCGCTCCCTAGCCTGAGACTAGCGCCCAATGGCGTGTATCGATCAGCTAATACAAACCTCCCTTGACGACATCGAGTCTACGATCGATCTTCAACTCCATGGCCACGCCGCTGGGACCCTCTGCGACTTGTGGTATCTAGAAATTTAGTCTATGTGGTGGTCTTTAGGATGAATACCAATTGGGTACCCTGGCTGGTCTACGATCATCAATTATAGATTGGGCACTAGATCTTGAAGCTTTCCTCACAGCATTCGTGTCTCAGCAAATGGCCGAATTCGAAAAGTTATCCTGACGAAGCCTGCTGACCCCTTCGGATGGGACGGCCTAGGCAACGGTAACTAGTCCCCTTTGTTAGCTTCGGGTTTGTTGTCATCAGTCACTTGCTAGAAACCGGAACTAGCTCTATGGTCCGGCACTGATTGGCTTCAGGCACCGAAGCTAGATCGTGCCACCGACTTGGCCCTAGGTTGTCAGCATCATGACTTCATCAAGGTCTTTGTTATTGAAGAGCTTCTCCACGATTGTCATCTGCACATGGTCATGAGGGAAGTCTTTATATGGGAGAGGGCTATCCCCAGCCTCTTGCCTATTTTCTTCATCCTCAGTGTAACATTGCAGACGAAGAAACCGTGAAGTATAGTTAATACCGCCGTCACTACAGCTCGTGCATCATCTTCTCTGCCTGTGGATCACCATGCAGTACAAGAATATCCTCCCATTGGCATTGGCCTCCGTGGCCTCTGCTCAAAGCGCGAGCTTGACCGATGCCATTGGTTCCCAAGGCGCACTGTCGTCTTTGGCTGGTATGCCATACACTTGCCCTTATTATGAGACTGTAACTAATACACACCAGCACTTCTCGGGTCAAATTCTGAGATCATTAACATGTTGAGCAACCTCCAGAATATCACCATCCTAGCGCCGAGCAACGATGCTCTGAAAAGCGTCAACAGCGATAACATCGGCATGCTCACCAACTCCGCCTATCTTCAAGCTCTACTGAGCTACCACGTACTGAACGGCACATACTACAACACGGCCTTCACTAATGAGTCCATGTTCATCCCCACGGCTCTCATGAATGAGACCTACACCAACGTGACTGGTGGCCAGGTCGTCGAAGCTCGGCTGTGGGACAACAACGTGACGTTCTTCAGTGCTCTCAAAGAGAACGCAACCATCGTCACACCTGTTAGTATCCCCCAACCCAATAATGAAAAATGTATGAAAGTCTAACCATACTGCAGAACGTCAACTTCACCGGCGGCACGATCCACATCATCAACAGCCTCCTCGCCATCCCGCAGAACCTGTCGGAGACTCTATCCAACGCCAACCTCACCGCCGCCGAAGGCGCAATCAGCACCGCGGACCTGACCAGCTCGGTTTCCGAGACGCACGACGTCACGATCTTCGCGCCCAACAACGACGCCTTCAACGCGATCGGCAGCGTCGTCGGCAACCTGTCCTCGGACGACCTGAGCAGCATCGTAGGCTACCACGTCGTCAACGGCTCCGTCGCCTACAGCACGCAGCTTATGAACTCCACGTTGACCACCGTCAACGGCCAGAACATCACCATTACCGTCGTCAACGGCACGGTGTACGCCAACTCTGCCAAGGTTACCGTTCCGGACATTCTCCTGTCGAACGGTGTTGTGCACGTCATCAACCAGGTCTTGAACCCGGATAATGCTTCCGCTACCCCTGACGTGACGGCTACCAGCGCCACTGCCGCCTTCACTGATGCTAGCACTGGCACCGCGGGTGTTCCCTTCACCAGTGGAGTCACCACCCCGACGACCACTTACCCCGCTGCCACCTCTGCGGGTGGTTCGGCTGAGTCTTCTAGCTCTTCAGGTCTTGCCATGCCGATGAAGACTGGTGCTGTCGGCGCTGCCGCTCTCTTTGGCGGTGCCGCCATCTTTGCTAACTTGTAATATGTTAGCTGAGCTGGACTTGTACGAAGTGAAATGAGAACATGAAGTTGTGGAAAAAACGAGTCGCAATGTATTCATTTTCCTTGTATGATAGTTAAAGCATTCCTTATATATACCATTTTGCAGTTGATGCTACTTACATATCAAACAATCCATTCTTTCAAATATCGACGTGCCATGATTTTTGGATATATCATGCAATCCAGAACCAAATCCTCTCCAAGAAATTCCTCGGCTTCGGTTCCGGCCACGTTCCCTCCAGACTATCAACTTCCGCCTTGCCGCTCCAGAGGTCCATATCGCTTAGCTTAACCATCTTCGTCTTCTTGACCAACTTGTACCCTAAAAACAGGCCGGCGAAAATTGGGATGTCGATATAGGGCGGCACAAACGTCTTGGCGCTGAATTTACCGGGGAAGAAGGCGTCGTAGCCATTGAAGAAAGCAACAACTAGGCTGAAACAGATAGCGAAGTATGCCATGAAGGGCTGTAGAGGCGACTTGTACGGCAAGGTATCGCGCGAGATTCCGTTATACCGGAGACCGTGGTAGAAGCGCAGATAAGTCACGCAGATGGCCGACCACACAATCAATGTAGACACGGCCGAGATGTTGGAGAACCAGAAGAAGACCTCTTCGCCACTATTGCTGACGGTCATGTAAGACAGCAAAGATAGCGCAGTGGTTGCTCCGACACAAGCGTAAGGGACACCCCATTTCTCATACGTAAGGAACTTAGGCGCCTTTCCATCCAACGCTGACGCATACAGCACTCGGGTCGAGGAATAGAAGAACGAATTACCCGCAGACCATGCTGATGTAAGGATGACAGCGTTGATTATAGAAGGTAAGACCTGAATTCCTCCGTTCTCAATGGCGATGACAAAAGGAGACGCCGCAGCGCCAGGAGCAGAGTTCTTAATGGCGTCCAGAAGGCGGGGATCTTGCGACGACACGCACAGGGTGACGAGGAATATCGCAATCACGTAGAACAGCACAATTCGCCAGAAGACTCGCCGAATTGCCTTGGGAATATTTCGTCTTGGGTTTTCAGTTTCACCACTGGCAATTACCACCATCTCACTACCACCGTACGAGAACGTCGCCTGGATGAACACCTTCCAGAAGGCGAGAAATCTTCCGAGTGATCCAGTTGCCAGGTATTCATTCATGGGCCCCGGATCAATCCAATACCTGAAACCGATCCTATCACCATTAGGCGTCCCGCCGAGCGTAACGATAAACATGAGGATGATCAACCCGACGATCGTCGTGAGCTTGATTGCGCCAAATACGAACTCAGCCTCTCCGTAAATGCGCACGGGGAAACAGTTGATAATGACCATCGCCAAGAGGAAAACAGTGATCAGCGCAGCTTTTGGCACATCGTTCGGCCAGTAATCCACGACGACGACCGATATGGTCACCTCGATTGGACATCCTATTGCAAGTTGATACCAATAATTCCAGCCGAGCACGAAGCCCAGGGCCTCGTCGACATATCGCGAGGCGTAAACCGGAACGGCACCTGGTAGAGGCAGATAGGCTGCCATCTCGCCCAAGCTGTGAACCACGCAGTAGACATTAAACGCTGTAATCAAGTACGCCAAAAATGTGGAAAGAGGGCCTGCGAGAGATATGACCTGGCCGCTACCGACGAAGAGGCCTGTCCCGATGGCCCCCGATAGCGCTAGAAATTGGACATGCCTGGACTTGAGCTTGCGGTCGAGGGTGCCGACGTTGCGCGTGTCTTGCTCTGTTTTCAGGTCGCCGATCACATCCGCCTGGTTTTCGGCGGGGCTCTTTTTGATGTCATCTTTTCGCCCCGTCTCGATGTCGGCCATGCTTGCGGCCAAGGGGAGATGGGCTTTACAGTAAAACCCACTCTCGATATATTCCACTGTTCTTCTTAGATCCTAAACAAAGAAGCTGATGGTGATCGCGTCAGGGCAAAAGAGTGAGGGGGGTTTATAAGCTTTCTCCGCATATCTTACCGTTCAGGCCACAGGCCTTTGTTATCGCGGGGAAAGCTCGATACCAAATTGGGGAGGTAGTTAGAATTCGATACTACGTTGCTGGGAGGTAAATTCCAGTGATCACACGGGTACCCATGGCTGTCAAGACGTCGCTTAGGCATGAAGCGAATCCTTCAAAGCTGGGCGCTCCGTTTGGTATATGGAAGTTGATAGGAAAGCTTGGGGAGATAAGTTAATTGCGCTGATGATAGAATCGAACAAGTCAGATCACGCTGGAGCTGGAGTTAATGCATTTTCAGTAACTGGAAGTTGGTGGGGTGGTAGGTGCCCTAGTGACTTTACAGTCAATTAGACTGTTGTACTAGCTTTTACCTTCTACAACATCAATACCAACTATTACCCAATCATTTGGTGATGAGAGTGGGACATAGTTTTGTATCAAAAGATGTATTATTACATCGCTGAACAACTGTTAGAACCCAAATAATGCGTTATTTCAATTCCTGAGCAATTCTGGCGAGTACGCCCATCGAGATACGATACGAGAATTCACAAAGCTCTATCAAACCGTCCCTCTGACCACCATTTCAACCACCCTCGTAGGGAACGACCTATACACGAAAATACACTTGATACTTGCCTATTGCTACTGTTGGCGGCAGTTATGGAGGTCTGGAGCCAGCTGGCTCTCGCTGAGAGCACTGGAATAGCATATACTAGTCTGCGGGTGGAATAGGGCGAGGAAACGTTAGGTTGAAGCGGGTAGTGGGAAGTTACGCGATATGTGGGTTGGTAATAGTATTGGGAGGTTAAATGGAATGCTTTTAAGCTGCTGAATGTTTCTCCATGATACTTAGGATCCGGGTGATTTATTAACAACAGACTGTGCTGTTGTTGGTTGGTGATAATGGCCGAGTGGTGGGGTGATTGCGGTTACCTCAATTTACAGTCAGCTAGACCGTCTAGCTAGCTTTTACCCTCTACAACATCAATACCATCAATTAATCAATCAAAGTCAGCGGATCATTTAGCGGTCGATACCTGTCTTATGGTTCCCCTAAGAGCAGCCTGGAAATTTGATTAAGGGTGCTAAGAAATGATATTGTAGAAGGGAAGATTTCCGTTATAGAGCGCTGTGATAGCGGGGAATCAGGTACTATAGCGGGGTTTGCTGAGAGCATAGAACCTAAAAAGGGGTGGAATATTTTCTTAGGTAATTTTTCATTCTTTCCTCACGTAGCATTTTCAAACTTCAAAGATCCTAGCAGGCCATCCGAACAGCCGTTTGATATAGAGGCTGGCACGTAACACGGCTAAGAGCTTCTAGGGGTCTTCAGGGTATCATAGCTTCGACTTAGAATCTGCATCGTGATTCCACCCAGGCATATCAGCAAGATCCTTCGCCGGCGCGGAGCGTCTTGACTTCAGTGCATCGCCTCCTGGCCGCCATCGCCATGCATGCGCGAGGTCTTCCGCGAGGTTGCCCTCCAGCAGTTCGACGACATGCTTGCCGACAATCGGGAGTAGCTTGAATGTGTGTCTGCGGATGTTAGCCGAGCGCTCCAATTCGTTTTGAGTGGGACTCACCCGCTGTCTCCCGTAGCGAGGATAAAATTCTTCCACTTCGGGTGCTCGCATATGAGCAGCGCCGCGTCTGCGGTATCCGTACACCAGCATAGTGCCCGGTTGAAAAGCTCCTTGTTCTGGAACTGCGGGAGAAACGTCGAGATCGCCCTGCGGATAGACTTCTCTGATGCATCGGGGTATGTGTCCGTGGGATGCTTCGCATGAGATCGGGGGACCGAGACGCGTTTCGGCTTGCTGGCGCCGTATGGCTGGTGCTGCTTGAAGCGCGTAAAGCCTGGGAACTCGTCGCAGACCTTGATGATCCCGTCCCTATAAGTTTTTTTAGCATTCCTCTTCACTCTTCAATTCAGTACGAGTCGATTACGTACTCATTGGGCTCGAAGAAGAAGCCATATTCGCCATTATATACCACAGGCGAATCTTTGTACTCGGCGGCTTCTTGGGGCGTTAACTGCATCATAGCATATACCCACGCCTGCCAACGATAATTATTAGCATCATGAGATGTTCTCCTTGCGCATGCCATACTTACTTTCGAGCAGCATTGGTCTTCCAGATCTACCAATGCTGGACTCCAAGCCCCAGTGGCTAGAACCACCTTGTCGGCGTAATACTTCGTACCATCTACCGTCTCAACGCCAATACATGTCGTTCCATCGTCTCCAAAAAGGGGCTTCTTGAATGACCCAGCACTATACAGGCCCCAAATTAGCATGCTCATGAATTTGATAGCCCCGAAGCGCCAAAGAGATGATTACTTACCCTCCAAATCCAAACTCAACTCCCTGCTTACGCAGTTCTTCTCCGATGGCATTAATTGCCTTCCCGGCAGCTAGCCAACCCCCATCCCTGCTAAATATGGCCTTCCACCCCTTGATCTGGTCTCGCTGAAGCAGGGGCATTTTTGCTAGAATCGCATCTTCGTTATCCAGCCACTCGTTGCTTTTCTCTAGGCCGGCACCGGCATCTAACAGGTCCTGGTATTGCCGTCGGAGGGATGCGATGCCCTTCTCAGTCCCTTCGCAGTCGAGCTGTTCTACGTTAGTATTAATGAACTTGGCAAAAGAAGATAGACAAGACTAACTCGGCCGGTGTTGTGAAAGAACGGCTTGAACAGCTCATCATTCCGCCACATATCCCGCGCTTCCAGACTCAGCTGCAAGTCGACTTTATTTCGTAACCGTATTCCCATGATCTTGTTGAGATCGTTGCCGGCGGACTGTGCCGAGGGAATGGAATATGTGTCGATGACGGTAATGTTTGAAGGAGTGTATCCGGACCGTATCAGATGCAGAGCGGTGGATGAACCCATCGTGCCGCCTCCGCCGACCACGACGATTTTCATGTTTGTGCGAGACGAAGCCATATTGTCGCAAAGTTAGTTGGATAGCCCCGTAACCTCTGTTACTTGATTTCATGTAAATATTTCATACAAGCATTCCTTAAGTACAAAATCACATAGAACAGATATAAAGCGAAGTCGCAATAACCAATTTGCGAGTGGCACGATGTCGACCATCAGATGGGCTCATCGCTCATCGTCCAAGAGGAGTCGAAGTCAAACCCGTTGACCGGTGTCGACGATGTACTAGCTAAATGATATGCTGCGAGGATTCGCCTATTAATTGGGGATGTGGGGGGTGTAGTAGTGGGACGTTAGGAAGAAGCGCCAGACGATTCCAGGCGATTGAATATTCATATTTCTCCGTGTCAATCCACCCCGAACTGCTATCTTAACCCAATGGGGCTCAGTATTTTCCCGACGATACTCAATCTCTGATGTTTCTTATCATTGAACAGGATAAGGGACTGGGCAGCTGAAATGATTATATCTAGTTGACAGGCCACTCCTCTTGTTTCCTATCTATCGAAGCTGTAGATGGGTTGGCATTTAGGTCGAGCCTTGGGAGGCTCGAAAACGTGGGCTTGAACCTGTGGGACCGAACTGCTACGATTACCTGAACGGGTCAAGCTCTTAATGACGAACAACTCCCTGCTAGTCAACTCTTCCTTAGTCCTCATCCGTTATTGGTTATAATAGAGTCGTATGCAGGTCTAGTTTATGTTGTTTAGACTGAGGCTAGTCGGCTAGGGCCAAAGACTCCCGCACCTTCGGGACTGTTGAACTGGTATCATTCCCTAAGTAGGCCTAATACCAAAGGTCAAAACGTGTGATCGAGCCGGGACTTTGGATTTCTATGTGTGCGGCTAAGTGGAGGTTAGCTAGAATGTCAAGCGGCGGATTAATTGCTTCATCGACAGGCCACAACGAAAACTATTATCTATCTAGGGACCTAGACGACGCTCCAATAGAACATGAAGCTCACGTGTCTCCCTTTTCAAGATCTCATAACGTAAATGGTTTCTCATTATTCCGTGGGGCCCCGAGATATGTTTACCCCGGCTTGAAGACAGGACAGCGCTATCTACGCGATGGGAATCCACAGATTAGCGAAGACGGCCCCGATAAGGCGAGATGAGTGACTACTCGGCATTAGCAGTCGCGATATGCCTGGGATACATATATACCCGGGAGGGAATCGTATGGACGTTGAGTTCTTCAGCTCCCTGCTCGATACTCCCATCTCATTACACTCGCAGCCCCAAGCAGTGAGGTTAAGCAGACAGTAGCATTATGTCCAAGTTCGACGCCGCACCCCCCAACACCCATGCCGGTGGCAACGACGATGCCCTTCGGGGCCAGGGCTCGCTGCCCATGAACCCCACGAACAACGCCGACGAGCTGGTCGACATGGAGGCGTACAGACAAGCCGTTCCGAAGTGGAAGCGCGTATGGCAGCACAGCTTGACGCAGATGATGCTCCTAAGCGTGCAAGCATTCTGCGGACCAGCCATGGCCGACGCGATCGCCGGTCTCGGTGGAGGCGGGCTGGCAACTCCCCAGACATCCAACGTCGCGTGAGTTGTTGCAGTACGAGACTAAAGAATGAAGAAGTTCTAATGAGTTATTCACCAATAGGACCGCTATCAACTATGCTATGCTGGCTATTGTCTGTCTGTTCGGCGGGCCCATCGTCAATAAGCTCGGAACGAAGTGGGCGCTGGTCATTGGCGCCATGTCCTTCCCTATCCGCGGCTCGTCCTATTACTGCAATAGCAAGTTCGGAACGCAATGGGTAAGTAGCCCTAAAAAGAATCTCTTAACCGATTCTGCATAGGTTTCTAATATTCAATCCTCTGTAGTATCTCATCTTCGGCGGCTTCTTCACCGGCATAGGCAGCGGCTGCTGGTACGTCGCAGAGTCCGGATCGATCATGTCCCTGGCCCCATCCGGTGCCCGCGGCAAGTACCTCGCTCTATGGATCGTCGCCCGAAACCTCGGACAGCTAGTCGGAGGCGCAATTAACCTGTCCAAGAACCACGTAAAGGGGGTCGCCGGCGGAGTCACGCCCGACACCTACATCGCGTTCCTGATCATCGAGAGCCTGGCGCTGCCGTTCGCCTTCCTCATCTCGCCCCTCGAGCGCGTCGTGCGGTCCGACGGCACACGCATTCTCGTCTCGGAGAAGCTCACTTTCAAGCAGGAGTCTAAGCTCATCCGGTTTACCATGTCGTCGAAGCTCATTCTGCTTTCTGCCCTTTGGGCTCTCTGGTCATTTTTCTATAGTGGTACTTGGTCTACGTACTTGGGAACGTACTTCTCCGTTCGTTCCCGCGCTTTGTCTTCGCTCATCTCGCCGTTTCTCTGCATGTGAGTCACATCCCTCCTCGTAATTAGGTTCGCCTTTCTGATCAGATACAGTGTTGGGTGTTTCGGCCTCGGTTTTATCCTCGATATCAAGTCGCTTAGCCAACGCCGTCGGGCACAGCTCGGTCTATTTGTCGTTGTCATCCTTAACCTAGGCGTGTACATCTGGTCTATCGTCATGCAAGTCAAGTTCAACAGCGCAAGCCCGGGGAAAATAGACTGGGACGAGTCGCGCTATGCCGAATCCTTTCTACCGTATTTCTTCGTCCAGACCACGGGTCCCTTGTCGCAGTCCTACATGTACTGGCTTCTATCCTCCTTTGCGACCGACGCCCAGTCCAACGTTAGAAACGGCGCTGCGTTCCGGTATGCCTAAAGAATCCAGAACATATCCTTAATTTGATGTATGAAGTAGCTAACCTGTCTATCAGATGTCTCGAGGCCGTCGGCCAAGCTATTTCATACGGCATGAACACTCAAATCAAAGCCAATCCTCTAATCGGATTGTATGTACCCCTGATCCCATACAAATTGTCCGCCAGTAGACTAACGATTCATTTCTAGTTGCGTGACATTCGCACTCATGGCAGCTGCTCTGGGTCCAATGCTACTTCTAGTTAACTCAACGCCAGATCGCATCCCGGCTGACGTAATTCTCGAGGAGCAAGAGGCGCAGCAGGAGAAGAAGATCGAAGGACTCAAGGCCGAGGCATAGCCTCTACCAATGGTGAATGAACTTGGGAGGGTCCATGATGTTGAGTGATAGTTGAAACGAATTATTAGAGGCAAATCAATGAGTATTATGATATCAAACCAATGCATCAAATTAAATCATTTCGTGAATTTCGTAAACTAACGCCCTGCTGATCTTTATGCTCGTCAGGGGCGAATTGATGCTCTTAACTCGTCGAGCCGTAGTCTGGGATGGTACATTAGGTACATACATGCAATGCCTCTCGCACAAGGTCCATCTATCTCTTCGTACTGCGTAATGGGATAATTCGCGTCTACGCACCCAAGGGAGGACCGAATACGTCTCCATCTGCAGCGACCTTTCGTCTCTTAGCCTCTCGCTCAAGGGTGTTTCCGTTTCCGTTTCCAAATACCTTCTCGTCCCCATTAGACTCTCCTTTCGGCTTCGGCTTCGGCTTCTGTGCTGCCTGTTCTCGCCGCGCCTTCTGTAAAGCCACCAAGTCAACTCGATCGGGGTCTCGGCACTTAACGAGCTTCTTCCTTAGGACTTTAATAGCCTTGGTACTCTCCGGCTGTTTACCACTATTAGTATGGAGTCCTAGTTTCAAGAAAGCGCCCGGTAATACACTCACATCGTTCCAATAGGTAGACATCTTCTCCGGAGGCTCTTTCTCCAGCATGGCTCTGCAGTTCTCTATCACCCCCCATATCTTGTCCTTCATCTCCTCGCCCTGGCCGGCAAACGCTTCCCGCATCATGCGGTGCACCAATCCCTCGTCGGCTATCGCCATGGCCGCGTACATGATCTGGCTCGGGGTGTAATGAAAATAAACGTCGGTGACCAAGGGGCTAAACTTCAATATCTCTCTCGTCCTCTTGTGCGCCCGGTTGATTCTGTCGTCGTCGAAGTCGCCCAGTCGTCTAAGTTCCATCACCGCCCCCTCCAGGGCGCGGAAGGGATGTCGCACGTCGAAGGCGAACCGTATGCCCTGGCAGAGCACGTACTCGGCCGCCAGGATCATCTCGCTCGTGGTGTTGGGAAAGGTGTCGGTGATCTTCTGGACCCGCATGAAGTAACCCTCCGCCTTGCACCCGAAGAATAGGCAGGTCTTAATAAGCTCCTGTGGCGGGTAGGTCATCACGCTGTTGGTCACGTAGAAGCGCCGCAGGAAGATGGCGGCGGTGGCTTGGATGTCGGTGGGGAGCTTGCAGTACGGCGCGGCGCGCAGCAGCTCGAGGGTAAAGTGGTTGAGCATCTGGTATTCTTCGGCGGGCGTCAGGAAGTCGGGAAGGGGATCGACGGGGGGATCGGAGGCGCGCATGCGATTCGAGATGTGAGTTCGCGCGAGGGTGTTGGTCTTCTCGCGCAGAGTAGAGAGGTGCGACGGTGTGAAGGACCAGAGCCGGTACTGGCTGGACTGTCTGTATCGAGCATCTTCAGTAGCCATGATGAATACCTAAGATGTTGCAGCCAGCCAAGCCAGGCTGGCCACCAGATCGAGACGCGAGAATAGGAATGCGACAGTTGATATTGGCGGTAGGCAGCTTGGTTTGCGCTGGAACCAGAAAGGATGTTAGTAACTGAGAATGGCGCAAGTCTTCATGAATTGATGTGGGAGCATTGATTGTTTTCTTTGCTTGCTTCAGACGCCAAGGTAAGTGGGCAAGCGGCATACGGAACTTACTAGGTAGATATTTCCAGATAAAGCTACCTACGTACTGTTATCATACAAGCAATTTTACACGGTATTACATTCCTTAGAGGTATTCTCGGGTTAGATACATATGTCTCTCTATCTCTATATATGCATAAAATTCGACGATGCACAATGAGACAAACAAAATTGTCGAGATTAATTTTTACTTTATAGAAAGGGCCGCTATAAGGATTAATCTTTGAAGGAGGGCAAAACTGTAGGACCGAGCGTGGATCGAACACGCGACCTTTGGATCTGCAATCCACTGCTCTACCACTGAGCTACCGATCCCATTGAGAGCGTTTCCCACGTCTTATTCGTCAATTCTGTTAGCAAAATAAATATTGCATTGTTTAGTCGACCCAATCACAAAAACGCTAACAAAGCGGATATTCATCCAGAATCTCTCCTCCAAAATCCCACACCTCAGTACGTGCACGCACTGAAGCTACGGCTTGGGTAACCTATCTATGCCGTTCCACCTCTCGACGAAAAGGATGAACGATATAACCTAGATGACTCTCCAATTGGATGCATGCGGCAAGGTAGTCAGCATTACGGATCAGGATATGTACTGAATCCCCATATGTGTAAACGTTTGACGACCAAGGCACCTATGCCGCGACCAAAGTCCGCGGACCTCGAGATATAATGCCTTATTTACTCAACATGTTATTTTGAATGGTGATTTTGGAGACTATTTAATGTCGCTTCATGGGAACTACTCACCTGCGGGGGGTGAAAGATGCAAATGGGTATAACTCTGAGTACCGTGAGGATCCTTCTTCATCCAAGAAACCTGGAGACCCTCATCCTCAATGGTAAAGGTAAACAATCACATGTTTGTATTGAAGAAAATGACATGGATATCTTTATTTATTCGACATATAGGTCTATATACCATCTAAGCCATCACAAACGCCAACAAGGTCGTGGAGAATAGGAAAATAACCGACGATGAAATGCCGCTTACATGCTCGGCGCCGCTTGTATCCGTACCCGTTGTACCATTAGCACTGGCACCGCTCTCACCTGCGCTTCCCTCCACAGTAGCAATACGACCCTCAAGCTGAAAATCAATCGGGCTCTCCTTCTGTATATAATCAACCAACACCTCATCCATCGTATCCAGACTAATCACATCGTCAACCGCAACCAAAATATTATCACCACCACCAGTAATAAAATCCACCGTCACGACCTTATACTCAGCCGCCTCATCCACAGCCTCATCACCAATCGTCAACCGCACGAGCCGCGCCCCGACGTCGTTCGCCGGGTTGTACTCGACCTTGATGCCGCGGCTGACCTGGAAGAAGCTAGTGATTTCTTCGTTGTTGAACTGGTTGACGCCGCTGACGAGACCTTCAAAAATCTTCCATAGGTCCGCGCCGCTGTACGTCACCTCGACTACCGCGTTGCCGAATGGGAATGAGGTTAGTACTTGCCCGCGCGTGATGGTGCCCGCGTCGATGGTCGCGCGGATGCCGCCTGCGTTGACGAGTGCGAAGGCCGCGTCGCTTCCGCCGTCGATGCGATATTGCAGGAGTGCGCTGAAGATATGTTAGTTCGTCGACCTGGTTGGAGCAAGGTTGAGCAGAGCCATAGGTTTAGTAAGGACTTACTCGGAAACCAAATCACCCAATGTGCATTCCTGTTTTTGGCAAGTAGATTGGTCGAGTACAACGTTGGTGGTGCCTACTTCCTGGGCAGCAAACGCTTCAAACGGAACTCTCCACTCGTTAATTTGCTCCTGGAGGTCTTCGTCCTGCTTGGTGGTATTCGTCAAGTGAATGGGAGCTCCGTGGTACGCGAGGATCTTGCCATCGGGATCGTACGTGACGTCGATATAACCCAAGTACTCTCCCCATCGATAAGCGGTAACGATGAATACCTCGTCGCCATCCTTATTGGTCTCAATGGTAGGGTATTTGCCCTCGGCACCCTCCATGTCACCGAGGAGCGTGTGGCTGTGACCGCCAATGATAAGTTGAAGACCAGTCGTCTCCTGAGCTAGACGTTTGTCCACCTCGTACCCGATGTGCGTGATGGCCGCAATGCGCGTGATGTTGGTAGTACTGCGGATCTCGTCAATGGAAGCTTGCACCGCGGCAATGGCATCAGTGAATTTTGTGCCGTCGCCAGGGTTGCTGATTCCCGCCGTCGTCTCGGTCGTGACGCCTATAACGGCGAGCTCGTACTCCTCGAAGATATGGTAGGGCTTGATGGTAGAGTTGAGCTTCTCGTTATCCGAGACGATGTTGGCGGAGATGATGGGAAACGTCAAGTTCTTCAAGAAGTCGCCCAGCGGCTCGTCGCCGCCGTCGAATTCGTGGTTCCCAAGCGTCATGGCGTCGAAGCCCAGTTGGTTGAGGGTGTCGGCGATCTTCTCCCCGCCGTAGAAGGTATAGAATAGCGTGCCTTGGAACTCATCGCCTACGTTGAGCCACAAGCTGTCTTGGTGCTCCGGCCGCGTGTCCTCGATAACCGTCTTGATACGGGCGTATCCGCCGTAGCAGCCCTTCTCAGGAGCCGTGCAGTCGGTTCCTGAGGACGAGAACTGGTCCAAATGAGCGTGGACGTCGTTCACGTGGTAGAATGAGATGTTGAAGTTGCCATCGCTATCAATAAAGCGCTTTGACATGCGTTTACTGTATAGCGAGTCTTCTGCCGAAACCAAACCAGCAAAGCCAGCGGCAGTGGAGAGTAAATAAAGAGCAGTTACGCGGACCATGATTGCAACTAAATCAGTTGCTCAATTGAACTGTGTCTGAATGGTCTGCAATACCTAGATCCTTTCAGCACACCGAGGGGACTCAAGAGCTCTTCACCTTGAGTCGGCCGGCGGAGGTGTTTGCCTTAAATATCAGCTCACGCTCACTCCAATAAAATGTTTCTCGAAGCTTGGCGCAGCCCAGAGCTTCCCCAAGCTTCCTTCCCGATACATTCATGATCTGCTGGGACCAGCACGGCGGTATCCTGCGATAAACACATCAACCCCCTAGCGGGCAGTTCGTTCTTACGCGTTGCTATGCGGCGCAAGTACCATCCGAGTGCAGCAAAAAACTCCAAGGTTCATCATGATCAAGATAACGCTACCAGGTAGCATCTAGGCGGCTTAACCCGATAAGCCAGGTACGAAAGATGAAGCCTTGGCGGTGCCCTGCAACAGCTGCGGAAAAGCGAATCTCATTGGCACGTGGGGGATCAAAGGCCGGAAGACATGCATGTAGATGGCATCAGACAGTCTTGGCATATCCGGCTTGGCATTCCAGGGTGCTTGCTGTTGTGCGTCGGCGGTCCCCATTGGATTGTTCTGGCTCTTCGGTAACATTGATGCGGCGATAACTTCACACGTGGGTTGTTGGCCGGTATTAGAAGGAATTTTGAAGTTATCTAACCACTACCTATGGTAGACACTCTGAACTCCGCCATTGCCATATCACGTTGGGGTTTAACCTTTGGTTGTTCTGGAGTGCGACTACTGTCGCGTGCCGCCTTGCCATGTATAACCAAAGGGTATTGCTAGAGCTGACGTGAGATTGCTTGAAAAGCTAATCCCTAGATGCACCATCTAATAGAATTTTATTGAGATTGATATTCGTCTTAGATGTCGAAATTGGAGTTAGACGGTTAAAGATGGGATCGTTCGTCAGACTTGATTCACATGTCTCTATAGTGATTATTACCGACCTATTTTTAATTTTTATGAATATTGCCTGACGTGGTCATTACATTTTCCTTTTGGATGGCAAGAAAACCTCGTATTGTGGCCGGTCAAGGACGTGTCTAAAATGCTATCATGATTGCAGCCATGACACTAATAAGACTTTGATGCAAACATGCTCTTCTGGGAACGAATTTAGATCACTGAGGCTACACAGAACCAGCGTGTAGTCAGTGCGTCGTGGTATCAAACAAGAGTTGTGAGAGTCAGTACAGCCGGATAGACACTGACAAACGTGGCGCGGTTGAATTTATAACCGCAAGCCCTTCAGACTACGGCCTTCAAAGCTTCGCGGGAAGTACGGAACATTATGTCATAGAGGCCGCGATCAGATGAATGGCGGTGCGTGATCGACGATTGGAGAGGACATCTTGAGGCTGAAACGGTTTAGGACCAAGAAACACAGTTTCGATAATACATTTATGGAGAGTTGGTTTCGAGCCCGGCGATTTATCTGTGTTGGTTCGGTCATTTTGCCGCGCGCCAGTTAACGCCACATAGCCACAGGGGGGTCGAGACCTACATATTGCAGAGCCGATGTAAGCTGCAATGCCAGGTGTTGAAGCGGTTAAGGAAGGAGGCAACTTTCTCATAAACACACATGCGGCTTCATCTAACAAGTTACTCTCAAGACACTGCCGAGGTCGGTGACAAAAAAATTTGCACTATTTTTGGTGGACGTCCCTGCAAAAATAGTGCAAATTATTTTGTCAACGACCTCGACTGCTTTTAACCGGTCTAGCAGTCTAGTAAAGACCATGTTTCTGCGGCACTTGGAGTTGCAGTGTAAGATCGACTCCTCGTAAAGATCGTCATACAGTTATGCCTGTGCGTACATATGTATGTATGAGGTAAGTATTAGAAGTTTAATGTTGTACATATCAATAATAGTTTTTCGGCCAATGGCATAACTGTGTTTATCTTATAGGGATGTATGCGTATAAAGAGGTATCTTGCTCAAACCCCTGCAAGGCCAATGAACCGGCGGCCAAGCAAAACTCTGGAACGTGTTATGCTAATGCGATAGCCGACTGGATATTAGGGCGCGCTTATTGAAACTTGGTAGAACGGGGAGAATGGGGCTACGAGGAGGCGCAGCATCGTCGTAATACGGACGGTTTGATTTTACAAAGGGATACTGTAATTTATTGGACCCAGATGAGTGTCGTTGTTGTGGGTTGATGATGGCATTCAAGTCACGCTGTACGAGACGAGATGGTTCGTTATCCCTTTTTTTATTGTTCTCGTTTTCCTGTACCTGGCTTAACCGCTAAACCTAGCTGGGATCATGTTCCTGGCGCTGAAGGATTTCAGGGTCCTGCAGTCCTGCAGCGTCGGTGTCTTGCAGCTGTCGGCTGTACCACCTCCCCGCGAATGGCATGTAGGAAGATAAGTATTGGCAGGTAAGAAGTCTGACTCGGTAACCAATCTGGTGGTTGATAAGTGTAGCCTCTTATTTCTTCCATTAGTCCATGCCAACAGCTGAGAATAGTAATGTACACAATTCAGCATTCAACAAAAGACAAAGCAGGGGGTTGGTTGGATGGTACATAGTACATGGGATAGCGGAATGGCGGGTTGAAAAGCCTAGATGCGCTTTACGTATTGTCGATATGCAGCTACACATCATATTTTTAGTGATAAACCATCGATAAGACAAAAGATCCGTTGAACAAAGTGAACAATAGCAACCCAATTCGCCATTCTATCCCATCCCGTTACGCGACCTCGACGATCCCTACCTCCTACCCTTACCATACAACCACCCCTACCACCCTTACCACCCACCTGCATGGTTACGGGTGGGCAAACCCTCCAACCACTCTACTCTAGACTTTTTGCTGTACATTTACATATCTTGTACGTATTAAATTGCCACTTCGATCTTGCATGATAAAACATCCCTGGTCGTCCCCCCGAGCTTCCCAAACCTGTTTATCTTTCCTTTGCCCTCTCCTTTTTTCTTGCTACATAGCTGTGCTCTTGTCTTGTTTCTCTTCTTTACTCCATACAAGTCTTCCCCTTTTTCTTTCAAGATAAACCTACATAGACAAATGCAAAGCTATTATAAGTGTGTCACTACTCGACAAAGCAACTCTTCCCCTCTTACCCAAGTGTTCGTGATAAGCCGAACTATTTAGCTTCGTTTAGTGCCAGGAAGCTCTACTCCGGAATATTCGACCCCTACTATTCTACCCCCTTTCCCCTTGATCTACGCCTACACGTCTGGCCCAGATTCGATTTCTCCACCACGATCCACTACTACAGTCCCTTCTCCGTTCCCAAGCGTCAGTAGCTCCACGCCCGAGACGGATAACTCCTTGGTCGTTTGAATACTTGACCACCCGACTCCCTACCGACATCTACTGGCCTAGATTTGCTTTCTTTGACAGCAGGGTTTCTATCAGAACACACCATATCGTCAACTCTATCCAGACAACCAATTGAGCGACTACCTCTGTGAGGAACATCGCCAACATGAATTTCACCAAGAAGATTGACCGTGCCTTTCAATGGGCCGGCGAGAAGATGGGCCAGGAGGCCAAGACCAGCCATTCTGACGATTTCAGAAATCTGGAGACCGAGATGGCTCTACGTCACGAAGGTATGTGTTAATTAGAGGTTGCTGTGTACAACAATCCCAGTCGCTAACTTGGGCGTGTTGTAGGATACGAACGTCTGCAGAAATCCATGACTGCCTACGTCAAATCACTTTCTCGTCGAGGCGAAACTTTCGAAGACAAGGAAAAGGGACTGCCAGTCAGTTACTTGGGCCGAACCATGATAAGCCACGGTGAAGAGTTTGAGCCGGATTCGGAATTTGGCAACTGCTTAATCGGTATGTTCTACCTGTTAGAATAGCGACCATTATACTAGAAACTAGCTGCTAACATTGGATGTAGCTATGGGCAGAGCCAACGAGCGTATTGCCGGAGTACAAGAGACGTACATCGCCCATGCCACATCATACTGGCTTGAAGGCCTAGAGAGGTCGCTGGCAATGATGAAGGAATACCAGGTATGTTTCTACCAGCCAATCCAAAGCCATAATTGCATAAGCTAACCATGGCGCCTTTCTAGTCTGCCCGCAAAAAGCTCGAAAGCCGGCGTCTTACGTACGATTCGAGCATGGTTAAAATACAAAAGTCCAAGCGAGAAGACTTCAGACTGGACGAAGAGCTTCGAACGGCGAAGGCCAAGTACGAAGAATCTTCTGAGGACGTTTACCGCCGCATGCAGGACATCAAGGAGGCGGAAGCGGACTCGGTTCGTGACCTAACAAGCTTCCTTGATTGCGAACTTGACTACTATGAGCGCTGTGCCGACGAACTCAGGCGTGTGAAGCAAGAATGGGTTGGTAGTCAGGGCCAGGTCCCGGGAGGAGCCCGCCCTTCAGAGATGGGCCTATCACGACAACCTACAAACAGGAGTAGGAGCAACACGGCACGATCCTACTCAGACCGTAACGACCGCACTGAGCGATGGGCGACCCGACAAGACATCTACGAGCAAGAGGAGCCCGCCCCTGAACCTGTACGCATGCCCATCCGTTCTAGCCCCTACCGCGGTGGCGGATCCCCCGAGTCTCAACGGCCGAGCATAAACCGCGCCTCTACGCACGGCGGGGCTTTTGAAGGGCCGTCCTCCAGACTGTCATCGTACCGTGAAGCTCCACCGCCGCCGCCCGAGTCGCTTCGCAAGACCCCTACGGCGCCACCGCCCAGTATTGGATCTCTTCGCGGTAACCTACGTCCCGTGAACAGAATACAGACGAACCAGAACTTGAGCCCAGATGTGTACGTGGACGAATATGACACGGCAACCAGTAGCGGCAGCCCCGAGTACGATCGCAGCGAAAGCCCAGCGACAAGCTACGGAAGCCTAAGCCGCAGCACTAGCAACACTGGCCTGCGAACAACTGGTGCTATGAAGAAGGCACCCCCGCCGCCACCCCCAAGCAGGGCTAAGAAACCGGCGCCGCCAGTCCCTGCTAGACGCGATATGGGATACTAGATAACAGCATGGTTGAATGCTGCTATCGCCACTATCAAACTACACGCTAGACCCGGTGGGCTATTGATTAGTATGCATAGGCTAGTATCTAGCATCGATACGTAATATGGGAAGGGTTCTATTTTATAATGCGAGCAACAAATATGGGATTTATACTATAGCCAGCCATTGGCGATTTGGGTTGCGCGGCGTTCTGGGCGAATTGAAATATTTATCGTGTCATAGGCTTAGGCTTAAGCTAGAGATAGCTCTTGAAAAGGGACTTGCTGAGAAGGCTTACGGACTGGCTCCTTTGTTTTACTATTTTATTGAAGAATTGTCCCACTGAAACTTGCTATATCAATGATGTATATCCAATGCACTCTTCCGTAGTCTTCGCTTTCGGGTGTCTGCATCGACATGCGGCTACTGTGTGACGAGCTGCGAGTTGGCATCTGAACTTCAACTCAACACGGCTTCTCTTGATTTTTCTTTCATATGCTATAACTTAGGTGGTATATTTATTCATAAGTTCAGACGTAAATTTCGTCAGTATAGTATGTCATGTATCAGACATATTTAGCACCTTCGTCCATCACCTAACATGCCACTACATGAACCGATCTCAGTCTCATGCCAGGAGTGCAATATGCTTCAGCTCACTATTCCTCGAATCAGTACGTTTATCCCAGCCGTATTAGTGGCGGACAACATCAGCCAGGGTCATATGTAAAAAGAATAAAATTGACTTACTTCTGAACCTGCTGCCCAACCTTCATCGGCTCATACTCAACCTCACCACCCTCATCACGCCCCAGATCGAAATTCGCAGCGCGCACGGCCTTTGCCTGGGCCGCCAGCGCCGGGATAGGCGAAAGATCGTAATCGCTGCTCAAGTGCCAGAACATCGTACTGCTGATGCGCACGAGCGGGCGATCCGCAAAATCACGGCGCCGCGCCGCGATCGTCCGCGTCGTCGCGTCGTTGACGACGACCTCGTGGTACCCCGCCTTCACCAGCCCGCCTGTCAGGTGTTCGAGCTGCTTGCCCGCTTGTACTAGCAGGTAGCTGCCGGGTTGAGAGGGTTGCGGGCGCGGGATGCTGACGGCGATGCGGCGGCCGGTGTTGCGCGCCCATACGTGCAGACCGGGATACCGCGAGCGCCCGTGGATGGTTAGGAAGTTCAGGTCCGTGTGGAAGCCTGCCAGGATGGTGTCCTTGGAGCCGTATTTTTCGAGGTCTGAGGCCGTTGGCGCGAGGAGGTGGGGGCTTGTCGTTGCGTTAGCAACTCGTTTATATGATAGGGCAAATTATATCGTAGGATGGGTAGGGAACAAAAAGCTTACCCGTATCGACCGGCATCAGTAAAAGTCTCGGCCGGAAGTCCCATGCCCACCGCGGTCATCTCAGCAAGTCCCGAGACCCTAATTTCTCATTTTAGTCGGATTTCCAACAATATTCGATTAAACACCACCTCGTGCAAAGAGGAGAACCATAGTCGCCCTTTACTTACGCGCTCTTCATGCTCTTCCCCCACGTCTCCATAACCGGCGTCCACCGCTCCCTAATCTCCGCAGCCTCAGGAATCACATTATCAGCGTTCAACCCCGGGAACTGCGTGGCATATGGCGCAGGCTCGCCCATGCGGTGGAAGAACCGGCACTTAGGATCCGGCTGATGCCCACCGATATCCAGCGGCCGCTCTGCCGGCGCCAGCCGCTGGATGACGTCGAGGCACGGCTCGTCGACGGCGCACTTGGGCTTCTCCGTGTTCTCGAGCGTCACGCCGACCTGGTACCCGAGCTCCGGGCGCTCGTCTTTTTTTAGGGTGGCTGCCGGCTGCGCGAAGTAGTCTTCCAGCAGGTCTAGAAAGGCTTCGTTGTCGGCCTCGGACACCCGCGAGTCATGCAGCACCAGCGCCCCGTACGTGATCAGCGCGCGGGCGGCGCGCGCGCATTCCTCCTGGGCCGCGGCGCTGGAAGGGGGGTTGCTGCGGTAGATGTCCAGGTCGATGATGGGGAGGTCCATCGACGGCTCTTCTGCCACTGCTTGAGGAAGCTGAGGCATGGTGCTGAGTTTTTGCTGTTTGCTTTCTCTTTCGTTAGGTGAGATATTGGCAGGTTAGGTCGGGTCCAGCGCTTTTGAATGTTTCTACATAAAAGTCTTGAAGAGGCACAAAATTTTCAAGACAGAATATTCATAGCAACAGCAGATCACCGAAAAAAAACCAAGCTTCATATATCGTCACATGGCAGAGCAGCATCAGCTGAGATCTTTGTCCCTAGTGGTAGGTAGTAGCGAATAGGTGGATCATGCGGGCAAATGGGGGGACCCCTATCGCTAACTGGGCTTCGGCGACGGCCGCTAAATCACTAAGTTTACAAACACTGACCTGCTATATTAGGCCCAGCCCAGCCAACCGTATCTGATCTCCAGCAGTCTAGACTCTTATTGGGTACCAGGTAATGTCCTACTATTTCAAGCCGGTTCCCCGTGGTCTTGTCTTGGTATTGACTTTAAAGTAACCCTTTCGCCTCACGAGAATGTCACTTATTCCTTCAAAATTACATTCAATATGAGCTTTATCCGTAGCTACAGCATAGCTTCGCTGTCATGTCTATGACTTTGATATAAGATGAAACTATGAAGTAGAATTTTCAGCAATCATTTCAATGGCCAAGAACCTGTAGATGTATCAGGTCATGACGGAACACCACTATTGGGCGCGAAATTTAATACAATATGAATATCTTGAACCCCTTTTCAACTAACGGCAAGTGTTATTCCCATCAACATGCTTGATCTATTAAATCCTTGAGCAACCTTTGCAGTCGCTACGATGGAAAACCTCCAGGTAAAATAGAAACGTCTTCTATTATTCTACATCATACCAGGTAGACGGTCCCACTAGCTTGAAGCCCCAGAATCCTCTAGCCCGATACAATTCCTAGCGCCCTAGCTTGACTGCCGTAGAGAGGTTCTAGAACTACCTAATACAGACTTAGGTAATCCCCGCGTTCACTGTTCGCGCTGCATTTATTCTGGTTTCAGGTGAACCTCTCCACTTATCGCATTATCTAACTCCTCCTGACTCACGCCATTGATCACTGTCGCAAAATGCCTTTCTCGAGGACGCGGACTGGTTGCTTCACTTGTAGGGAAGATGGCTACAAGTGTGATGAGCAGAAGCCATTCTGCGGTCGATGTATCCGTCTACGGAAAACATGCAAAGGGTACGGGGTGAGGTTGAAGTGGCAAGCCCCTCAGAGGGTGCCCAAGTCGAAGACGACTAAGGGCAAGCAACAGAAAGAGGTTGCCCAGGCAATTTCTTATGAGTCTTCAAGGTCGCTAGTAAGACCAGATCCATCGTGCATCATACCAAGCGATGTGAATTCGATTAATCGATACCTCCTGAACCATTGGTCAACGACGTTGGCCGGTATGGTTTCTATGGTCCCATCTACTCGAAATCCGTTTCTTGTCCACCTAACCCCAATGATATCATGTTCAACGGCGCTACGCTCCGTCTTGTGTTCCATAGCGGCATGTCACTTGGCCATACTCAGGCGTGACGATTCGCTTCATAACTTGGCGGCGCGACATCGTCTTGTTGCCGTTTCGTCTTTGCGTCAGACTATTCAAACTGAAAGCCCCGAAATATCACTCGCTACTATTCTGATGTTCCAGGTTTCCGATCGACTTTTTACGATGGATTCCGGAGTCGACCATCTATCAGGAGCGAAAGCCATTATCAGTCAATGCGGTATCGATACATGGAACAGCTCGAGCGCGTCGTTCCTTCTCAGTTTATGTTCATATCATGATATCCTAGCTTCGGTCTCGCGAGGCGCGAGCCCAGTTTTCGAGTTCGATGGCAAGTTCCCAATCGAGGGCATAGATTCCATGAAAGAACTTACCTCTGTGTTGCGGATCGTTGGCCGTATTAGCAGGATGAGGGACCAGGGTCTAGAAGACCTTGATACGCAGGGACAAGCTGTCGAGGAAGCCATAAATTCCCTAGGCCAGTCAGTCATCACGTCAGTGGATGTCGCACATACTTTGGAGGCATACAAAGATGCCGCATTCATATACCTCTATCGCGTCTGGCGGAATCAAGGCGCGCCGCATCCTTCCGCGCTGAAGCATGCCCGACACTGCCTCGCCCAGCTTGCTTTCGTTCCGGTTACCTCTCCTCTCGTGTCAGCGCAAGTATGGCCTCTCTGGACAGCTGGATGCGAGTCCATCGATGACGATCAACGCCAATTCGTGAGGGATAGGATAGACGCCATGTATGAAGTCCGCCATCTCCCGTCGCTGCGGCGGATCAAGCAGGACATTGAGGAAGTCTGGAAAATTAAGGATGAGCAGCGAAGCCTGATTGGGGTTGATAATGTCGACTGCATCAAAGCCATACTACGGACCCGACAGAGGGAAGCCGATATCGCCTAAGACTTTCACCCGCGTCCCCTTCACCATTTATTTCAGGGAACGATGGACGAGCCTGCGCTTCTGCACCCTTCCAACGCAGGGTAACAACAACTCTTCCAACATAATGCAATCAATTTATACCTTACGATATTCGACCTCAACTTCTCTGCTTTACCAGGTTGCATCAAGACTCAAAACACTAATGACAATTCCAATATTATCAACGGCAAACTACGCACCTAATAATGCAAGCCAGTCAAAAACACCAGGCATTTCAAACACATATCTGCCATGATAAAGACCTAATGTGAGTTCACCTAATTGAAATCCCCAACAGCTATTTTTCTTCCTAACGTAAGTCGCTACAGCCCATTCAAGTCATATAATGCCCAGTTATATTACCACGGAAAACTTTTCGGTGACGTTTTCTTAATTGGGAATTCACCTTAAGGCAAGGGATAATTACGTGATGGCATCAAACGGCTGATTCTTAACTAAACCCCGGCACTAAGAACCCCGGCACCTTCAATTCATCCGAACCAAGGGAACAAAGAACTGGTATTCGCCCGCTGCACAATTAGGTTACATAACCGCAGCAGTAGATAAATGGCACCTAAAGACGATATCTACCGTAGAATATTTCACTAAGTTTGGGCAAAATTGATTGGATTTATTCAACATTATGGACGCAACTGTAGCGGAGCGTAGGAAATCACGAAAATATGACATTTACCTCCTCGGGGCTACTGGCTACACCGGCTCGCTTACGGCGGAATATATCGCCCAACACCTCCCGACTGACTTAAAATGGGCCATCGCTGGCAGATCGCGATCCAAACTAGAGGCTCTTGCTAAGAAGTTAAATGCCATAGATTCCAAGCGCTCACAACCAGGTTAATGACTCCTTACATCCAATTTCAGCCTTGAATTAGCTAACATGAAATTCATGCAGTAATTGAAGTGGTTTCGCTTGAGAACGGAACTCAATTAGACTCTGCGATTAAAGACAGCAAGGTTTGCATCAGCGTGGTTTCGTATCATCAGATTGGGGAGGTTGTGGTTCGATCTTGTATCAAAAATGGCACCGACTACCTCGACGTGTACGTTGACTTCTACGTGGGTGCGTCTAAAGGTGGTCCTAACTCTACTATTCAGGGCTGGCGATGTACCACTTCTCCGCAAGTTCGTCGACAAGTATCACGAAGCAGCGATAAATGCTAGAGTTGCAGTAAGTGACGAGTGCGCAAACTTTCTCAAAAGACCACTCAATTGACTCGCTCAATAACAGCTCATTCATGTTTGCGGAGTATTTTCCGCGCCTCATGACATTCTTACATGGGCTACTGTGCGAAAATTAGCCGAAGAAACATCGCTGAAGGCGAAAGAGGTAGTTCTGTCTGTAACAGAGCTCGAGTAAGTACCCAGAGGCTTGTCAAACCCCTAAGAACCCATACTGTTTTGGCAAAAGCTCATCGGTTCTCTTGGTCAGGCTCTCTCCGAGTGGTGGTACAGCTCAGTCGCTTATGGCCGACAGTACCCACGATCCACAAGCTCTCGAACAAGCAAAACAGCCTTGGGTCTTGTCGCCAACTGAGGGGACGCAAACCTCAGCATCAACTAACTTTCTAGGCATTCGTCAGGAATCTCCAATTGGCTTGCTATCAGCATCTTCGATTAGTGCAGGTCAGAACCGAGCGCTGGTGCACAGGACCTGGGGTCTACTCCAAGGCAAAAACGAGGAATACGGGCCAAACTTCCAGTTTAACGAATATGATAAGGTGTCATCAACAGCGGCCGGTTTACTCCGCATGTTGAACACCGCTCTCCTGAACACCTTGCTAGGGTTCAAGCTTTTTCGGAGCGTCGCGAAGTTATTCCTCCCCGCCCCTGGTGAGGGACCGGATGTTGAAAAGACGCGACAATCACGGATCAAATTCGAGGCCGTGGCGATAGCTGATGTAAATGACGGGAGTGTCCCTCCTCGCGCATACGCCAGCTTCTCGTATCCCTCGGGCGCCTATCATACCACGGCGCTGTTCCTGGCGCAGGGAGCCGCGTCGTTACTTTACACTAGGAGTTTGGAAGGCCGCATAGCTGGTGGCTGCCTTACGCCGGCTTTTTTGGGAGATGATCTTATAAGAAGGGTTCGGGAGGCGGGCGCAACTTTTAAAGTGAACTTGATCTAAGATTTTACATGTGCGGGTAGTATTTTAGAGGATATCAAGATTAAGAGTACCTTGTGTGTTATTCTTACCCTGTTACGAAGTATATACAAAACAATCCTAGGCAGCATCCTCGATGATAATACGGGCTAGCTGCTCGGCCATAGCATAAAGCGTGGCCTGTGGAGGCCCACCCATAGGGATTGGAACAATACTCGCATCAGCAACTCTCAATCCTTTCACCCCTAAAACCAGGCCCTTCGTATCGACCACCTTGCCCATAGCAGCCGTTCCACCGGAATGATGGTGCTGCATTCCAGTCCGTCTGATTCTTTCCTCAATCACTTCGTCACTGGCGTCGGCCGTAAGAGGTGTCAAGCCATCTAGACCGTCCCCGGAAGGTGGAGACTCACCCTCGATGATAGTCTTCATGGCGTCCGTCGTTAGCATGAGCCTCAGAGTTTGGCGGGTGGCGTGGACAAGACAGTCGCGGTCCAGCTCGGTCGAGAGATAGTTCGGTTCGATGCGGGGAGGATCGTTTGGGTTGCCAGATCTGACCGACACCGCACCGCGGGAAGTCGGAAGCAGCACCATTGTCGAGGTGGCAATGTGCGTGCCGTCGATTGGGATGCCGGGGATCCCGGGCGGAACATATAGCGTCATTACCTCCCAGAGGTTTTGCTTCTGCTTTTCGGCACTAACTTCATGCTTCGCCAGCACCTCCGACGGAAGAGGTTCGCTGACGACCCAGTCCCACGGAAGGCACTTGAATAAAGCAGGATCCTGCCAGGCAGCACTGCCTAGAGCATACCCCTTGGAAGGGTCCCTTAAGCGGAAGGCGAGGTATATGGCAAAGTGGTCATGAAGATTCTGGCCAACATTTGGCGACTCGTGTACAATAGGAATGCCTAGCTCGGTAAGAGTGGCAGACGGACCGATACCCGAGAGCATGAGGACTTGCGGCGTGCGGTAGGTACCAGCGCAAATGATAACTTCCTTTCGCGCGGTGACCTTGCGCCCGTCAGCCAGCTCCACCCCCGTGGCAGTGGCGCCGGTGAAGGTGACTCTGCGGACGACGGTACTGGTAAACACCTCCACATCATCAAGCGGGTACACCTTATTCGAGGGCTGTCGCATGCCTCCGTGGGAGTTCTCGTAGAACTCGGCCAGCCCTGCGGTTGCGCCGTTCTTCCTCTGCAGATTAGGAGAGACCCCAAGCTCAGTCCATGCCTCCTTTACAGGTTCGCGAAGTAAATATTTGCGCCCAGGATCAGCGGCGGAGACCGGTGTGACGTGCATGGGTCCATCGAAACCATGCTCGTCGGCATCTTCTCCGTGAAAGTGCTCCGTCTTGCGAAACCACGGCTTGAAAGCTTCGTAGCTCCAGCGGTTATCCCCGACCGTCCGAGCCCATTCATCGTAGTCCGCGGCATCTGCTCGTAGCCAGCCACCGTAGTTGATGATGCTGCCTCCGCCCAATGCCTTACCAGAGCTAAGACTGTGAACACGGTTTGCCGTGGTCGTGACGGGCTCGCTTTTATAAAAGTAGTCAAACTCGCCGCCGAGAAGCGAGAGCCCGCTTAAGAAGCTGTCAGCAGCAGGGTTGCTAGACGAATCACCCCCGGCTTCGAACAAGATGACTTTGGGCTTTTGGGCGCTCTGGCTGAGACGTGATGCTATAACACATCCGGTCAGGCCACCGCCAATGATGATATAATCCGCGGCTAGGCTGGCCATGTTTGAGAGTAATGAGCAGGAGTGAATAGATAGAGTAAACGTCAGCGACGAGACAAAGACACGATCAAAACATATATCTTCTAGCACAATTCAATTCCCCGGTGGATCTATTTATAGGACTAGGTACTTATGTCTACCTTTTACCTAGGACTGTTGGTTCTGACCGCCGTGCTTAGCCATTTGTAATCCACACAAACATCTCCCTGCGTTCCTAGCGTTCCTTCGTTCGGAAGAATTCAACAAAGAGCGGGGTTGTAACTTCTCGTAAGCGAGTCGTGCATGAGGTGTTGAAGAGTAAATGTTTTTGAAGGCGACTGAGTTGATTAAGGCGGACAACTCAATATATAGGGGGTAGAACGACTGGCTACCTAGACAAGTCCCCTCAACACCATCAGTTGAATCGTAGATACACATATCGCAGGCAATCCAAGCTACCACTCATTAAACTCCCGCTCCTTGTCAATCGTAACGAACTTGCCCGAGGTCTGCTCCCGCGTAGCTTTTTCAATCTGTGTGATGTTAGCAATTACTCCTGAGTAGCTCAAAGTCAAGGCGCTAGAACCAACCTGGCTGAAAACAAAGTCGGCAGAATCATCAACTGGTACGAACGCTTCCTCATATCCAAAGTGCCGCGCACCTGTATTTCCCATCTCGGTTTGCATGAACCTTGAAGACAGTCGTTAGCGAAGGCTACAGAACAGAATCAATCATGCAAAGGGGTGCTGTATGTACCCAGGATCCACAACAAAAGCGATCAGCCCCGGACTTTCGCAGTGGATCTTCCTCGTGAGGTAATGCGCCGCCGCCTTGCTGGCGCCGTACGCGAACATCGGGAAAGGCGACTTCTCCATCGCGGCAATGCTCGCGATCGGCGTACCGATGAGGACGAATCGAGGCCGGGTGCCTGCCTCGAGAAGCGGTCTGACGGCCTGGAACAGACGTAAGGGGCCTGAAGTTCATGTAAGCCTCGTATGTGGCGAGAGACACCATTACTGATGAGTGAGCCCTCTTACCTATGGTGTTAATGTCGATAAGATCTCGGACTTCGAGCGGTGCGACCTGCGATAGGTCCCCAAACACCGTACCATGGCCTGCATTGGCTACAACGACATCCAGCTTGTTAATTCCGTGTTTGGTCTGGAGAAGCTTGACGGTATCTTGTGCATCCGTATCTGAGGTAGAATCAATTTCGACATTGACCAGTGTGGTGTCTTTGCCGCGAGGAAGCTCAGATAGCGACTGGCTCGTGGAGTGCTCGGGACGACGCACGGCAGCCACAACGACGGTATTGGGTTGAAGCAGGAAACGAGCTGTCAAAGCTCTCCCCAGGCCTAAAATAGTGAGCATAGGAGTTTACATAGTAACATGATAAGTCAACGCACCTCTATTCGCACCTGTGATGAGGACGATCGTCGAGTTATCCGGAACTGTGGCCATCTTGATTTCTCTGTTATTTTATCATAGGGGCTGAGGGGTAGAGAACTTGAGCTCGGAGTGAAGATCTAAATCGCATTGTTTGTATCATCCCTGCCTTCTTGTACCTCATGTAAGTACCAACATGATGTACCTGCGTGTACTACATAAACACTAGTCCCCTTTTTGTCAAAATCCATCATCGCGATACGAATGGTGCAGGCACAAGCCAGTGTTCGCATATAAATGATGCCTCTACAGCATTGAAGCACCTAGGAAAAGATGGCACCCCTTAGGTATGCCATACACGCTAAACGGCGGACATTTGGAAACTTTATTACGTGAAAATGACTAAGTAGAGCTCACAATAAGAGCATAAGAGCATAAATCCGCAACTCCGCTAGAGTCCTAGAAATTACAACAATTTAATCCTTGACAACCTCACGTCTATCTTTCACGATGTCTTCCACTACAGTTCCCAAAAAGTCACAACCTTCACCCACTTCTGAGGCATCACCCACCTCCACATCATCGACGTCAAAAGAAGAGAACACTAGCTCGAATGCCAACACCAAGCAGAGAGACCCGAAAGATATGACCCTCAAAGAGATCCAAAAACTATTCCGCGAGTCAGAAAAGAGGGTCGCCATGATGAGCCCCGAAGAGGAAGCCAAGGCATTCCCATGGCTGGGTGGGTTGGAATCCTAAGCACAATTTAACATTTTTAAACTAATAACAATAGAACGTTTCGAGAACGTCACTCCAACTCCTCCTAGTCAGGTACTGGATGCGGTTTGGGATGAACTTTGAAGTATTGATTTATCCTCAGAAGTACCTACTTAAAAGAAAATTTTGGAATTTGCTGGAAGCTGTTGAGGCTACAAATGGTAGTAATTGAGAAAAGGAAGGCAGGAGCGTTTTGGACTCGCACTGTTCCCGTCTGAGAGGGCAGGGACGCCCTCCAGACGTTTTTCTTCAGATCAATTCTTTTCTTCTTTTCTTTCTCACCCTCTCCACCCTCCCACACACAAACCTAAATGAAGCACCCTTTTGATTATATCAAGCGACAAATCACCACTTGAGCCAACACGGCTTCAACCACCTCTTCTATATCAAGCTCCGACGATGAGTCAATGTCTGGCGATCCTACCGCCAGCAAAACTCCAAACTAGGGTTCTCGAAAACCTCCCACCACCACCCACCACCCACGGCTCCATGGGTCACAATACCATTCGTAAAACTCATGCAAATCCTAACCCTTTCGCTACATCGATCTTGACCCTGAATGGCCAACCCGCTAGCAAGCACTCCTACCACGAGAATAGCTTGAAGCGCTTTCAACCCCGAGAGGGCTACTTGCGTACGGAACGGGAGCTGTCACTTCCCTTTTGGTCTCTCCTCAGACGAACCAAAAACTAGGTCAAATGGGGAAAGAATTTTAGGTATACTTGAAGGAAACCAAGGAGTGGACAACTATAGGCGGCCTTACTGGACACTGGAAATATAGCAGAACCCTTGTCTGCCTGTTCCGGTATTCTTTCTCCTTCTACTATTCATTAGGTAATCTATAAACTAACATTCCATAACCTTATAGCTACCTTTTTACTACTAGCGAAGCACAAAAAATCTCGTTTGGCAGCATGATAAAATGGATTATTCCGAATAAGTGTATTAAGTTGATCCCAGATATGGAGGAGCTATGCTATTTGCAGAGCGGAAAACCCTAAGGTTCTAGGAATGAAAGATCTCCAGCTCAAAGATCTCTTAGATCTGCCCGAGGGTTGCGAGTCGTGTAAGCACTTCCTAGTGTATTCTGATATACTCACTCGGCTACAACCAGACCAAATCATTCGACGAAAGCTTGCCGGAACGAGGGACAGCCAATTCAAAACGGCAGCAGAAGATGTGGTTATCAAAAACGCAAGCCTGGAAGAGATCTTATATATAGTGTCTATAAGCGACGAAGACGCTGTGATTAATCGATTAATTATATTCCAAACAATAGAAGAAGATCACGAAGAACATGATGACGATGACGATGAAGATGAAGATGAAGATGAAGAAAAGACATATATAAGGTGAACCTATGGAGAGGTTCCATTACCACCTGTCACAAAATCACTCTATGAACACTTTGCAAGATACCTAACAATAATGCCGATCCCTAGAATCGAATGGACTTTAAAAAGTAGGGTGCCTGGGTTGTGTATGATGTGATGCGCATTTATCGTAATAACTTAATGTAAAAGATATTGTATCAGTTAAAAGATCTTACGCCTTCATCACCTCTTTTCGTCCCGGCCCAGCCTTCAACCTCGCCGCTGCCATGTCCCCCACCTCCTGCAGCGTGCACGTCTTGCCTAGCAGCATGCTCAGCGGAACGTCCGTCCGCATGGTCTGGTAGAGCCACGTGCGGAACTCGGCGCCCAGCATGCTGTCCATGCCGTACTCGGCCAACGGCTTCTCGACCGGCACCTGCTCGGGCTTCATCAATATTAAATTGGCGAAGCGCGCCCGCACGTACTCGGTCACCGCCTCATTCAGACTGCGACCCGTCTGCTCCATTGCCGCGGCTACCTCGGACGGCAGCCCGCCCTTGTTGTTGTGGCGTTGCGATGTTACATCGTCGTCGCCGCCCATCGCGGTGGCCAGTAGTCCCGCGCGCGGGTCCCTGAGGACGGGGTGGTTCCCCTCGAACCCCTTCTTACGCAGTTCCTTAATGCCGAAGGCCTCGAGACCCGTGAGGAGGTGACCGGCCGCCAGGTTGTCGTAGGGGTAGTGCTCGATGCCTATGCCTGTGGATTTGTCCGCCGAAGAGGAAGAAGAAGAAGACAGAGCGAGATCGACGATCTGCAGGAACTCGTCGGCGTCAATGGCCTGGATGCCCTTACGGAGGAGCAGCTGCTCGATCTCGGGGTTCTCGTGCAGGTAGCCGGCCTCGGAGATCATGCCGAGGCCGACAGAGATGCCCGGCAAGCCCCGGCTGCGCAGGTGGCGTGCAAATTGGTCCAGGAAGTAGTTGGCCGCGCAGTAGTTGGCCTCGGTGGCCGTGCCGGCGCTGCCCGAGACCGACGACGTCATGAGGAAGAAGTCGAGGGCAGCCGTCTCCCCGCCGGACTGCAGCGCGTTATACAGGTTCCAGGTTCCTTTCACCTTAGGGTCGATGCCCGTGTGCCAGTACTCGGCCGGCATTTCTGCAAAAATAGCTTCGTTGAGACCCATCGCGGCCTGTACCACGCCGCCGATGCTGCCCATGGCGGCTGCTGCTTTCACTACGGCCTCTACATCGGCAGGATTGCAGACGTCGCCAGTGATAACGGACGATTGAACACCAAGCATGTCGAGATCGCTAACCAGATCTCGCGCTGCTGCCTTTCGGAGGCCGGACCGGCCGAGAAAGGCGAACCTCCTGGCCCCGCGGTTGACCATCCAGCGGACAAGCGCGCGTCCCAGCCCGCCTAGACATCCTATCATCACGTAGCTCTTCTCCGAGTCGAGCGAGGTGACGTATTTCTGTTTTTGAACTTTGATCTCGGACTCGGGATTCTCCATGTTGATGGCGATCTTGCCGATGCGACTTCTCGACGAGAACATGCGGAAGGCGTGAGCAGTCTCGGAGACATCATACACAGTCAGGGGCACCGATTTGGCAATCTTGCCCCCATGGTATAGTTGCATGACCTCGGACAGCAGCCGGTTCCATACCGCATGTTGCTGCTTGTTCTCGCTGTTATAGAGATTGCTGAGGTCGAACGCCGTGAATGTCGTGTTCTTGACGAACTGGTCCATTTGTAGGCGACCGGCGGCAGTGATGTCCACCTTAAGAATCTCGACGAAGCGGCCAAAATCAGCAATGCACTTCCACGTCGCGTGAAGCTGGTCACCGGTCAGTGAGTTGAGGATGACATCGACACCTCGGCCCTCGGTAGTAGCAAGTATACCCTCAAGGAAGGATGAATCAAGGGAGCTGAATATATGCGAGGGCTTGATGCCGAATGTTTTTACAAGGAAGTCCCGCTTCTCGTCAGTTGAGACCGTAGTAAAGACCTGAACGTTCTCCGGGTTAGCATGAGAGACAGAAGACTGTAAGCTACAGACATTTCCTTACCTCTGCACCGGCTGCCAGAGCCACCTCAATTGCAGCGATTCCAACACCACCAGCTCCTGAGTGTATCAGGACGGTCTCACCCGCCTGAAGGTTGGCGCGGTTATGTAAAGCATACAAGGCGGTAGAGTAGACCATTGGCAGAGTGGCGCAAACATCAAAATCGTCATCCTTGTTGAGTTGGTGACATGCCCACGTCGGAAGTATGTGGTATGTCTGGAAGCTTGTGGGCGCCATCGCCACGATACGGTCGCCGACGGCAAAATCAGAGACGCCGGGTCCGACTTGCACCACCGTACCTGCGCACTCCAATTGGCACGCGGCATCGGGTGTCTCGACCTTCCCGGCCAGGACCCAAAAGTCTTTCCCATTGGCGCCTACCGACGCGACCTTTATGCGAATGTTTCCTGGCGGGATTTGCGGCCGCGCTTCTATCTGCTTGAAGAAGATGCTGTCGAACTGACCAGGCCCCTCGATTGCAAGCCGTACATCATTCGCCTCCGCCAGAGGCAAGGGAGTAGTCTCAAAGCCTTGCTTGTTTCTGAACAGCCTGTTGACCTCCTCGTCTGGTACGAACCGACTTACGTGAACAACGCCATCGTGTTGAATGAACTCCTTGTCTGGCTTTGATCCTCGCTGGTTCAAGACAGAGAGTAGCCGTTGGGCTGTGACGTCCACATTGGTATCCGGGTCGTCGATGTCATACGTGTAGAAACTAAGCGAGGGTTGCTCCATGCCAACGGCCCTAGCCAGTCCAGATGCGAGGGCGAAGTCGGGTTTATCTCCGAGTAAGAGGTTACCACCCGTAACCCATACCAAAGATGATGCATTACTTGTCATGGTCTTCACGCGCTCCATTTCGTGGCCGGTAATCGAGCTGAGAAGCGGAGAGTACAGCTCGCAAAGGTTGAAGATGACGACACCTTCGGGGATGACCTCCGAGGCAAGATCTTCGAGTGTGGTGCGCCTGACTTCGTGTCCCTGGATATGCTGAAGAGCACTTCCTAAAGCACTACCGAGTAGAGATCTTTCTCTCTCCACTATCAGGAAACTCTGGCCCTCCAATACTTTGCTGTCTGATTCGTGTGTTTCGTTAGCGATGAGGTAGCCGCAGGCACCTGGAACCGTTGGGAAATTCACGTAGGGCAGTCCACTCGTGCCAACGAAGCCGGTCTCCGTCTCTGGACCAGTAACCACTACGCACCCATTTTTCGACAGCAATCCCATGATCTCGGGCATGCGGTCCTGGATCCAGGGTCCTGCGGTTGGTACTAGAACTAGGTCAAAGGTACCTGTCTCTAGGTTGACGGCGTCTGAAGATCGCCGCCAGTTTGCAAGATCAAGAGATCGACCCGTCAACAAGCCATCCGCCGCGAAAGATGCCGTGGTGTAAGTCAAGAAGCGTCTAAAGTCGCTTCGGGGAGACATGAGTCCCAACACCGTAGTAGTCAGGTCGTGTGACTCGTTGCCAATCTCGAGGATCCGCGCCCTTGGTTCCTTGTGCGCGAATAAATCAAGAACGCCGCCTAGAGCGAGCAAGGAAGTATCCGCCGTGGAAAAATTGGCATTTCGAGCGAACTCCTGCACGAACTTCTCGAGAGCCGATTGCGGCATGAGACCAAAACCATAAACGTCCGGCTTCCACAAGAGACGCAGCACGGGATGCCGTCTATCCGTGTTGTCGACCGCCTCCGTCGCAGCGGAATACGGCGCCAGCTTGACTTGGTCGAACTGGACGGCCACTTTTCCGTCTTCTTGGATGAGCTCCGCTCCCGCTTCCAGAAACCCAAAGCCTGTGCTTCTGGCACGGGAATTCAGACGGCCAATCGTTCCTGGTGGAACACTCGCGGTCTTTATGATCGCCGAAGTTATTCGAGTAGGCACTACAGCTCGAACGTCTCTGGGAATGCCATTTGCGGCTGAAACTGCTGCCATTTGAAACAAGGCATCAAGCGTTATGGGATGCACCGGGTATTTCTCGGTCAGGTCGCCCGAAGCCGTCAGAATAGGGGCCTCCGCGCTAGAGAACAGGCCCGATTTCAAACGAGGCGTGTCAAACCTAGTGATGATCTGGAACGCGGGGCCATAGTTCAGGCCCTGTTCTTTGAGCCTCCCATACCATGTGCGCTGTGCGGTAGCCTCGAGGGTGTTGGGTTCAGGTTGATACTTGGGTTCCAACTCCTTCTCACTACCATGGATGGCGATGGAGCCGGTAGCATGCGAGGTGGATGATCCATCGAAATACGTGGATACATTGAATTCCCACCACGTACGGGAAGACACCGTATTTGTCAGATCAGACCGACGTAGTGAAAGAAACATCTCTGTCTGGGAGTTGTATTCTGCGGAAAGGGCTAACGCGTTCGTGATGTTGACATTTGAGAAGCAGAAAGCCGGCTGCGTAGCTCGCCCGACATGGTTCACTTGCTTCAGCGCTTCCATGGCCATAGCAAGGTAACCAGATCCTGGGAATACGATTGTGTTCCCTAGCTTGTGGTCTTGGAGCCAGGGGACGTCGCTTACTCTCAGTATGTTGCGAAAAATGAAATCTCGTCCGTTGCCTCCAGGTACAAGGGACCCTAATAACTCATGGCGTAGAAAATCCCTCTGGCGATACTCATAACTGGATCGGCTTTCATGCCACAGAGTATTCTCGTAATTGAAACGGTATGGCGGTAAGTCAGTCGCAACACGACACGAATGCTTCAGTCCGTTCACTTTAGACCAGTCGATGTTACACCCTTGCAGCCACAGAGAGCCGGCAAAGCTCAACGCGCTGTCAATGGTGTTCGTGTTCCTTTTCATGGGGGCGGCGTACTTGAACCGACTACCTGTAACGTTCGCCGTGGCCAACGTCTGTCTGATTGGCAGCTCGAGAGACGAGTGTGGCCCCAGCTCGACAAAGCAATGATCGGATTGATCTTGAATAAGCTTGATAGATTGCGCGAAGCGTACCTGGCTTTCAAGATTTTGTCGCCAGTAGCGACTGTCGAATCCGGCAAATTTGATAGCTGCTGTCACCGACGATACAAATATTGGTCCTGTCCGCAGGCGAGTGGAATGGCCTAGGGAAGGCAACACCTTATCCAGGAGAGCTTCGTATCTGGGTCCAGACGACAACATGTGGTGAGAATGATAGGCTTGCCCGCCAGTTTTTAGTTTTCGAGCGAAGATCTTCTTTTGAGTAAGAGTTGCCAGAAGCTTTTCCACGGCACTCTTATCACCAGAAACTGTCACACCTTCTGGCGAGTTGACGCATGCGACATTGAGAGACTTCTCGAGTCCACTTGTCATGATTTCTCTGTCGCAATCAGCCTCAGATAGACCTACAGCCATCATTGCACCATCCTGCCTTTCTTCGGAAACGACTTGGCCACGATAGAAAGCAATGACGATGGCCTCAGCCGCGGAGAGATAGCCAGCTGCGTAGGCGGCTGCCATTTCTCCAGAGGAGTGTCCCACGGTGACGGTCGGTACAATGCCCCAGGAAGCAAGCAATTGAACGAGAGCTACCTGAACGGCTGTACAACAAGGTTGTGATCTTTCTGGTCGATTTATGAGATCTTGCTCCTCCGTCATGAGAGCTTGTTGTAGTGACCACGACGGCGCGTGTGGTACTGCCCGTAACGTCGTGTCCATTTCATGGATGACGTTTCGAAACTCGGCAAATTCTTCAAAGAGATGTTTGCCCATGCCAGGCCATTGGGACCCCTGTCCCGTAAAAACGAATGCGTAGGGGAGATCATGATTGCTTGTAGGTGTCGCGGAAGCTGTAAACGTGTGTGTGTTAAACGTGTCCTGGGGGTTTTGCCCCTCGGAGGCGATGAAAAACGCTCGAGTAGAGAAGTGAGAGCGCCTGCAGCACATAGTATAGGCCAGGTCCGTCAATTTCATGTCCCCAAAGTCGAAGTCGGCAAATTCTGCAATGCGTGCGCGTAGTGAAGGTTCAGTCGCTGCTGATATTGGGAGAACGAGTCTGGACTGGGTCGTGATTGGTTCGTGGTTCGGGTGCGAGATGGTGGCAGCAGGCATCTCGAGGATGCAGTGGGAGTTGGCACCCCCATAACCGAAAGAATTGACACCTAATGGATTACCTAGATTAGTACGTTCGTCATTTATATGTGTAGTGCCTTGCTCACCGATGCGCCGCGTCTGGCATGGCGATTTTGGCCACGTCGTCAGTTCTGTGGGAATGACCATATGACGTTCATGAAGCTTGAGCTTTGAGTTCAGATTAAGCAGCCCATGAATTGGCGGGATTTGGCCGCGCTCCATGATCATAGTTGCTTTGATAATACTCGATATGCCGCTTGCTGCCTCCGAATGCCCGATGTTGGCCTTCACAGCGCCAATTAGGAGAGGAGTATCGTCCTTCGAACCTTGAAAAACATGCTCTAAGGCTTCAACTTCAATGGCATCCCCAATTTGTGTACCTGTACCATGACATTCAACGTACGTGATGTGCTTCGGTTCAAGGCCCGCTTTGGCCATGGCTTTGCGGATCACTGACACTTGACCCTCGACACTGGGCTGACTTATCCCAGGGGTACGGCCGTTGCTGTGATAGAAGACGAAACAGCGTTAGATGTATTCACAGTACTCCGCAGCATCAGTTCTGGGGCGCTTACGCATTAACAGCACTCCCGCGAATTACGCTTCGGATGTGATCACCGGCAGCGATGGCATCGGACAGCCGTTTGATGTACAATGCACCCACTCCGTCAGCCCGACCATAACCGTCCGCGGCGGAGTCGAACGTATGGCACGTCGAGGTAGCAGAAAGAACCCCCGCTTTCATGATCGAGATATGATGCTCAGGGGATAGAATAAGGTTGGCCCCAGCCACGATAGCTGCATCACAGTCGCGGTTTTCCAGAGCCGCGCAGGCCGTATGAAGACAGTACAACGATGAAGAGCAAGCTGTGTCCAGAGCGAGACTAAGATCAACACGTTAGCCCCGATACAGAGTGTATCGTATTCTCCGCAAGGGTTGTTACCTGGGGCCGAGGAGGTTGAACACATGGCTAACACGGTTTGCAATGATAGTAGTACCCGAACCTGTTGCGGTGTACTGATGAGCACTGTCGGTTTCTGTCTCAGCCGATCTTGCTCGTTTGCAGGAAACAACAGAAACATCTTACTAGTCGGCGTCTCTCCGCTGCATGGTCTGGAAGTCCGTGGTGAAGTTTCCTACGTAGCAACCGGTGTTGGACCCGGACGCTTCGTCTAGTGGAATACCGGCATTTTCAAGACACTGAAAGACGGTCTCAAGCAGCTTTCTTTGTTGGGGGTCCATATACATCGCCTCGACATTGCTTATGCCGAAGAAGGTATTCTCAAAGTCGCGAACATCGTGTTGAAGAAAATAGCCGCCCTTGGTGACCATGCTCCCGGGGCGATCCATGCCCCTGGGATGATAAAAACCATCAACATTGAAGCGAGACTTGGGAACATCACTCTGAGCAGATTTCCCTTGGGCAATGAAATCCCAGAATTTCTGGGGCGTATTCAAACCACCGGGAAGATTGCAAGCTGCAGGACGGTCAACCTCGTGAAGAAAACAAGCACCGCTATAATAGGATCCTCACCGAAGCCGCAGATAGCTATTGGTTCTGCATTGTAAAGTGAAGGGGCTGGAGATGCGGTGGATGCCGGCGTATGTGAGCCCACGCAAGAATTCTGCGATGACATGATGGATACTGATGATGGCAGTAGGAGCTCTACGGGACATGTATGGTGTGCGTGAAGAGACGGAGAGGAGGAAAACAGAATACACAATATTGTAGCTGGGGCAGAATCATACTCCTATTGCTGCATTTCTCTCAGGATTTCTTTCAGGATCACGAAAAGCCGCGTGTGATCTGACAATAGGTCAGAATCCCGAGTATGGATGCTTCGTGATACCAGTATATGCTTGGTTGTGGCCCGGTCACCCATCTCTCTTTATTTGAGGTAACTTAGAGTTAACTGACACGAATCTTGCGAGATGAGAAGACTAGTAGCTATTAGGTGAGGTAGCACAAATGTATGCAGGACGTCCACTAGTCGCCAGAGCCACCGTGGGGGCTGAAGTGCCGTTGGCCAAGTGGTTCGTGGCTGGGATCCTTCCGGGATCCTGCAGTTTACGGGATGTGGTACGAACAGGATGACAGGTCATCTAGCGACCTTTTCCCTGTGATAACATGAGTACCAACATTGAACTTAGCCAGGGGATCTGTCGCAACCATTCGATGAGAAAGTCTTAAATTATGATAGGGCGAAATGAGGCGTTTGCTTTTATCACATATCCCCCAATTAAGCTTACTTTCTTGGTTGAGGGGTTTGAAATTTAATAATTAAAAGTCTTATTTGCCCTATTAAGCTAAACTCGGTTGGAGAATTTACCATATGCTATTTTTGTAGTTTCATTGTGTCCCTTTTCCCATTTAATATCTTCTCCCTTCTCCTTTTCTTTTCCCACCTTCTCCTCCAAACACCTCAGCCATAGAATTCTGTTTCCTATCAAAGGTCCAACCTTTCTCCTCATCCTTGAAAACCACTTGATTCAAGATGCCGTGGCAAAAGGTGTCCGATACCCGCTGGGAGCGTCCAGCCGACGGTATTGAAGGGTATTTCATCGCTATGCGCCGTTTCTCCTCCAGTCTTTGCGATGGACGCGTGCATTACACTCTTCTTTCCACACTTAAGATAGAAACAGGGCAGCCTGATACTACTGTAGTACCGGCGCTCAAGCACGCTTGGAAACAATCACGATACGAGCAGCCTCATCTCGCCTCGGTTGCGGCGACCGAGGGCGATATGAGGCTGGTCTATGAGGTTCCAGACGATAACACCTTGAATGAGTGGCTAGAGTCAACATTTATCGTCTCCTCGGCGTCCGACGCCGAGAATCTGTACTCGACGGTGGAGCCGATCAGCCGAGCCACTCTATATTATCTACCAAGGTCCTCGGAATTGGTGCTTCGCATCCCCCACTACATCATAGATGGTAACGGAATGCTGAGACTGTGGAACAACTATCTCAAAGCCTTGGAGTCGCCGATTCAGAACATCAAGTTCGGCGATGAGCCGGCGAGGCTCCCGCTTCCCATGGAGGAGGTGCATGGTTTCTCCAAGGAAGAAACACCGGAGATGATGGAGAAGGCCACAGCGAAATTCATGAGCTGGGCTGGCAGCGTTCCGGGCATCGGACCTGTGTCAGGGGTGGGCACCGCTCCGTCGGGCAGATGCATGAACAGAGAAATACGCTTTCCGGCCGACACAACGGGACAGCTCGTGGCAGCCTGTAAGCGCAAGGGCGTCACCATCACCGCCGCGGTCCATGCTGCCTACATCGGGGCTGTTGTCAAGTATGCGGACCCTAAGGGCAAACTATCAGAATACGTGACGCCGACCCAGTTCAACCTCCGCCGGTACATGCCCAAGCCGGACAGCGAGCGTGCGGTCGCGGTATACTACACGCCTTGGCCTTACAAGATCGACCTCCCGGCTTCGTTCTGGGACGTCGCCAAGTCGCTGCAACAGTACTACCAGACCGAGTTCAACGACCACCGCGAATGGCTGGAGATCAGGGGCCACTTCGCGAGAGTGTTGACAGCTACCGTCCAGACGCCGGAATTTCTCGCGAGCCCACCCCCTAGAGACGCATTAGTAAGTAGTTTAGGTATCGTCGAGAGCTTGATGCAGCGCACATATGGCGGATTCGAGGTCAAGGACCTCATGATTGGCGTCGACGTGGTTCTCGGCATGAGCATGTTTTTCATGTACACATTTCAAGACCAGTTGAGGCTGAACTACAGCTTCAACGACGGCTTTGAGAAGCCGGAGGATATTGAGATGTATCTAGACGAAGTGCGGGCGATTCTCGTCCGGGAACTGCTCGCCTAGATAGGTACCTAGGTACTTAACTATGTAGCTCGCCAAAGAAACTCTCCAGTATCTGACCCAACACTGTGAAGCAGATGTTTCGATGTGATTGTATCCCTGCAACCGTCAACTCGCCCCCGTTAGTGATGGAGATGAAGTGATCTACAATACTGCATCTGCCCCTAATAGGGCCTGTACATAACAAACGCGATTAAACAATCTCACACCCTTTAATAAAACAGTAAGCACCTAGGTACCTTAGGTAATTAGGTGTACACAACATGTCGTTAAATTGCCAATCGATGTTCTCAGCTCAGAATTCGCAGACATTTGCCCTTTCGGTCTCTCAATGCTACCTACCTAATCATACTAGAGCTAAAATATCTACAGCATGCTGCATGCATGACATCTCTAGATCGAGACATGATTTACCAATAAATAGAAATCCAGACAGTGGTCTGGCATTTCTTGCAGCACTTACGTAGTCCTAGGGCTGCTAGGATATCTGCATCTTAGCGTCGTCACGTCCCGTACCCGCAACCGCCGAATTGGTCGGCGGCTATCACTAACATCCCTCCACTTTCAGCACCAAGCCCCCTATTCGAAAGATAGATCTACATTGGGGCCAATCAGATGCCACACACTACAAGGTATTGTGTACCTAGATATCTCAAGATGTGACATATCGCTTTTTTTTAATAGTTAGTTGCAGGTGATAATCCTTTCTCTGCCATTACCATAGCAGCGTGGCTCCATATTGTGCGAGCCTAGCGATGGCTTGCATATGCCTGCCGAATGCTTATCTCACGCTTGGATTTTATTCAATGTCTATTCGCAAACCTGCCAGCCTGCGTAGCAGCCTAGCTTTGATTGGTTCGAATCATCATTACTACGTCCGTGGCGCCCCGAAGGATGCCCGAAGGTGGGGCCGTGGACGTGTTAGACCGCGTATGTATAACCACATGTGCGGCACATTCAATCCTTCCAAGCATCTTCCAACGCCACCTCCCAAGAACCTTCTGTTTATATGGCCTGAAATGCAATTTTCAGTAAAGAAAATTCGCTCAAGGGCAAAGGGAAGAAAGGATGAAACCCGGTGGCGTCCATCAAGACAGCTTCTGATCAAGCGCTCGAGGAAGGAACCGAGCCTGAGAACATGCTATGGCGTATGTCTCGTAACGCCAACAGCCACCATATTATGTAGGTCCTGGACAGTGAGTCGTTGCTCGTTGGCTGCAGTAATGCATATCAGTTGCTGATCTATCTTTTTCGAGCCACCCACTGACCCCGTAGAGCGTCTTACCTTAGAAAGCTGACATCTTAGCCTTGCCGTTTTTAATGCCATTTGGATTTTAGGTGTTCTCTTCTGTGGATGTGCATCTTGCTTGCTTACGTCTGCTTTGATCTATCATCGCCTCGGTCCCCTCGTTGAGTAAAGTCTCACTACAGTTCTCATTCTAGTCTTTTCTCTCTTCTAAGCGCTTCAACATTTCGATGAGTTCGCCCACTTCATGTGCGCTAAGCTTTCGGGGTCTTATTTAAGATGGCACTAGACGTACCGGCGGGGACCCCAGACCGTGGTCCCGGGGTGGAACGTCTGTGCATATTTTTGATCGCCCTTGTGTCCCTGATGGCTGTCGGCCGTGTCACTTCAAAATTGGTTGTCAAACAATACTGGTGGTGGGACGACTTCTTCGCCCTTCTCTCGTTTGTAGGTTCGGGTTCCATTCCCCCAGTGTGTGAACAGCCTCGGCTCATCAATAGCGACAGCCTGTCCAAATCGCTTTACTCGCCATCATCCTAGCATGGAGGGACAAAGGACTAGGGCTTCACGCCGATTTGGTCGCAGCACACGATCCGATGTATCTCTTGGACGGCGCGAAACTTCTTTGGATCGCCATATTCTTCTTCGACAGCTCTATTTCCTTGCCTAAACTGTCGGCGCTCTTCTTCTACGCTCGCATCTTCCGCTCCAACAACAAGACATTTCGAATCCACCTTTGGATCGTTGGTAGCGCCGTGACAGGGTGGATCGTATCGACTGTCTTCTCGACTGTATTCGAGTGCACCCCGATTGAAAAGGTCTATAACCAGGCTCTACCAGGAACCTGCATCGAGACGTACGATTGGTATCTGGCCACAGCAGCTCTCTCTGTGGCGATAGATATATATATCCTCCTACTTCCGATTCCTATGATTTGGGCCTTGCAAGTCAGTCTCAGACGTCGCATATACCTGCTAGTCACTTTCCTCTTGGCCTATTCCGTCATCGTGCTGTCGGTCGGTAGGTTGATCACGACGGTCCAAGTCATCCCAACGGTGACGGAGGACCTGACCTGGAACTTCCCCCTATATATCTATTGGGCATGCCTGGAAGGCTCGATCTCCTTTGTCAGTATCAGCGTACCAAACATCATTGGTCTCTTCAAGGTGCTTTTTAAATCCAATTTCTTGGGCATGAAGAGCAAAGGCGTAAGCACCGACAAGGAAACGCCAATCGGCAGCACCAGCCTCCCTTCGCACGCACCCTCGAACTTGCTCCAGCTACGTAGTCCTGAAGGCTTCGAGAGACTTGTCAGTAGTGAAGGGTCACCTAGATGGGGCGCTGCCGTGACGCCTCTCGGCTACGATGAGGCGGTGCCACTGGAAGGAATACGCGTAGAAACGCAGATCAGTGTGTCCAGAGAAGACGAATACCCCTTAAAGGCTAAAAGGAGATAATAGTCGACAGACCAAATATACAGTTGGAATATAGCGGGCTGTGGCTTTACGATTTCATATTGTATATACGATGGGCTTTGGACTTTACATAAAGGCTGCTGGACCTCAATTGTACACTATCTAACGAGAAACTGAGGATCAAGGAGTATCGGATAGCGCAGCGTGAATACCCTTCAATCGATTTACTGAAATTTCACTCGAGAAGCAGACTTGATCGCTCTTTACTTGAGATTGTGGCATTGACTCAAATGGCACTGACGCTCTGACGTAACATGGAAAGCTTACCCAGGTGTCTGGGTCAAAAGGGCAAAAGGGTCAAATTGGTACGGCAAGAAGACTCAGGTCAGTGAATTAATTTTCCCTGAATCTTGTCCGGGAAAGGGGGATTGTGAGAGATCTCGAGGCATGGTGCCTATCCTCCCCATCGGACCTTCGGCTACAGCAAACGTTATACAAAGCTGAAATTTCTTGGGTTACACAGCCATCGCTAAAGAAATACCACAGTTTCAATTGTGCCCAGTATCTGACGTGCATACGCAGTGGGATTTCTTGCCGCCAGCCTGCTCATGCATCAGTCGAGGTCTGTCCAAATTCGGAAGGCCGAAAAGAGGCTGCGCCGTAAAAGTTGGCCTTGTTTGCTGCATGAGGAGGAACACCCTGCAGCGTGTTGGACGCGGTTGGTGGTCATACGTGAAGAATGGAACGACATGGTATATGCCTCAATCTCGCTCCTGGCGGCGCGGACAGCAATCGAATTTCTAACGGGTGTGCCTGCCATCGCCTCCAATCTTCAGCGTAGTCTCACCCTCCGGATCTGCCACCGCCAAGTATTGTGTAGCATCATTTGGTCTATTGCACTCGGCAGCTCTTATCGGCTCTTCCTCTTGCTGCGTTCCGAGAAGCAAAAAGCTACTTCTAGCGACGTGGATAAACGCTAGATCCCAAGCCATCCCCAGCTCAATAATCGCAGCTTAATCGGTCGAGGTCTAAATCCTGCGACACGATGGACATCAATGGATACGCAATTGTGGTGGGTGGAGGTATGTTTCCATTCGTTCGCTGCGGGCTCAGCCCGCTTTGCTCCTTCAAAACGTGTTGTGAGAGCAGTTCCAGTAATTCGATCAACTCGTTGAACAGGAGGAGGCATTGGTCGGGCCACGGCTGTCGCCTTCGCTCAGGCCGGCGTCTCTGGCTTGTTAATTACCGATATCAACTTAGAGACGGCACGGAGCGCGGCGAGTGAGGCCCACGCGGCGTCCAAGCTGCCCGGATTTCGCGCCGAGGCGAGAGCTATGGACATCACGAGTCAGGAGGCTGTAGAAACGACTTTTCAGTACATGGTCGATACCTTTGGGCGTATCGACTACTGCGTTAATTGTGCTGGTGTAGGTTTTCTGCTCGGATCGACGACGGTGTGAGGAGCTTGAATATGCACTGTGACCTTCGCTGACGGATTGATGGTCTTTCTAGATTCCTGTAAGGACCCCACGAACCATTGACCAGCAAGTCGTCTCCGAGTTCGTCCAGACTCAGGATGTTAACGTGAACGGGATGTTCTTCGTGCTCCGAGCTGCCATAGCTATCATGAAGACGCAGGAACCCAAACCCAACTTGCCAGGTGAGCCATCGATGCTTCCCTATTACTCCTATTCCAGTTCTAGGTGTTTAAACTTCTGTCTCGGAAAGCCACAACTTCAGTATATAAAAGAAGAGTCGCTGACCGTCCTGTTAACCATGAGTCAGGCTGGCCATCCCGGGGTAACACACGAGGATCCATAGTCGCTCTAGGATCAGGCTTGTCGGTACTAGCGTCCCCCTACTTTGCCCAGTATACGACATCGAAGCACGCAGTGGTAGGCCTCGTCAGGACAGCTGGTATGTGAATCATTCTCAACTATCTTAGAACCACAAGTTGAAGTGGACGACGAACTTACCCCTATTCCTCCTGATATAGCACTCGACTGCGTCAAAGACGACATCCGAGTCAACTGTGTATGCCCATCTTGGGTCGAGACGCCCATGGCAGAGGAGTTGAGATCGACTCTTCCGGACCTAGATGGATGGGTGGCATCGCACATACCTATGGGGCGTATGGCAGCGCCGGAGGAGGTTGCCGACGCGATTGTATTTCTCTGCAGCCCTAGGGCAAGTCTTATCACTGCCATCACTCTTATGACTGATGGCGGGGCCAGTGCGTCGGCTTGATCGGGTTGATTGCTATTTCTACTATTTAGATGTAGCTGCCTTCCCTTGAGTACGGTTTCAGCGCCACCTTCATTGCATTTGTACTTTAATAGCACCTTTATAAGTCAGCTCAGTATATGCAAGCGATTTCACTTAGGGCTGAAGCTCTTGAGATAACCGCGAACCAGACCGATTTGGTTTAATTCAAAACTACTTGTTAGAAAACAGCTTAAGCATTATCGCTTTCATGGCGCACGACTTTTAGTGCAGGGACTCGTTTAGAATATTAGATATTTCAGGTAGCGGTAACATCTTCCGGATACTCGAATCTATCCTTGGCGCTACTGTTGATCAGCTTGTCATCCTCCCCAGCACGTTTGCCTGCCTGTCAAGATCCCTTACTCCTAGTACGACGAGCCCGCACCAGCGGCGTAGTTGAACATCTTCGGCTCGGAGCCGCCAAGCCCATTCACAAGCTCGCCGAGCGCCATCTCTCGTACTACATCAACTTTGCCTTTCTCATCGACGACTTCTGCGGTGTGCTAAGACCTGCTGAATAGATCTTTTACGCCATGAAGCTGTACGAACTCCATGCGGGCTCCATCCGCTGAGGATATAAAGCTCGCCAAGAGGCTGGAGGAATGGACTAGGGAGACGATAAGAAGGGAAGGGCAGGTGAAATAAGGGGTGTCTGATAGCCGTGTAGAGGGAAGGGTAGATGAAATAAGGGGTGTCAATTGGTTTTGGTCTTCCTTTTTTTCAATTATATTAATAAATTCATTATTATTATAGATTACATATTACATATTCCTTACTCATAATTCCGTTATTAACCTTTCATCACCCTACTATTTTCAAGCATTTACTTTGGGGTTGTATGCCTGGCAAATGTCCGCTTATTAAAAGATAAAGGCCATCAGACCGACAGCAAACGAGACACCACCGAATGCGCTCCCCCGAGTCGCACCATTGGTCTCACTGGGGCCGGCGGAGCTTGAAGTCGTAGTGCCTGTCGTCGATGGTTCGGAGGTAGTATTCGGAGAAACAGACGAGGCAGTTGAGGAGGCTGATGATGTAACAGGGGTAGAAGCAGTAGTGCCCGAGGTAGAAGTCGAAGTCGAAGCAGAAGACGCGCTCCCCGCGTCGATGGTGAAGGACGAGTCGCCCGTGTAGGACTGCACCGACTTCCCGCCCGACGTCGTAGTCGTTAGGTCGTCGCTGGAGATGGCGTGGGTTCCCGTCAGCCGTGGCGTGCGCGAGCTAACTGTCAGAACCAATCCGCCGTCGTCCGACTTGGCGACCGAGACGGTATACGTTCCGCACTGGGTCTCGCCGACGGCGGGCAACTCCCCGCTATCACTCGTCCCCATCGCGTCACAGCTCTGCTTGAAGTCCGGGTTATTGCTGGTTACTATGCTGATTCCGTAACTACATCGTGTCGATTGTCAGTGTCTGAGAAGTCGTGAATTTGCGTATGAGAGAGGTGAGGGTAGGGGGTAGGGGGACGAACAAACAGTAGACGCTTTCAGCCGTGCAGGCTGCAGTGAAATCGCTGATCTCGTACTTTAGGTCGTTGGTTTGGCGGGCGTCGATGTTGGCTGCCGAGGCCAGCGGCAACAGAGCGGCGGCAGTTGTGTACTTCATTCTATCAGGAGAGTTTAGACTGTAGGTAAACGAGTGTGGTTATGTTTAACTAGTAGCGACGCGAAAAGTCGAGCGGGGACATCGTGACACGCTATTAAATAAAAAAGCCGACCTTCTCTCATTTAAAAATGCCAGCCAAGAAGCTCGATCGTGATGTGACCGTGACCGTCGATCCATCTCAGCGGCACAGTCGGAATTCGGCACCAACGTTAGAAATGTCGTCGGAGAGCCAATCGAGAGCTCACGTTTTGACCAGGTTTAACATAGTAGCCCATTTTATAAAGGCAGCTAGACTATTTATAGAACCTCCCATTCTATCATTGTCATTTGACATATACTTTTATAAATAGTAACGGGAATGGAGTTAGTTTTTAGTATACGAGGATACAGCCGCTTTCAAATACGGTAGAATCTAAACGAAAATTCTATACATACTTAGCTCATAGACAATATCAGCGGAAAGCTGAGCGAGAGCAGGATCTTCTAGGTATAGATGCTCTATAGCTCGATTATAACCATGTTATCGAGACTGAACCATTAGACAGTCTGATCATGACATGCAAGAAAGGCTCCGTAGGTGAAATTTCATTGCATTCATCAACGAATCAACTAATCAATCGTATGATGGCCGTTATGGATTATAGCCCCAATGAACGCCTAGCCCACTCAATGCTGATATGGCGGGCGATACTAAAAAGGGGGATTATTCTGAATCTTATACATGGGTTGTCGTTATATAAAATATGAAAGGAGTCCGTGGACCGGTCTAAATAGACACTTTGAGGTTTGGATGAGTTGCGGGCGTAGATGTACGTACCTACTTACCTGGCACATGTATACGGTAACTATTACAGAATGTCGTCCTAACATGCTCTTAGAAAGCTGTAAAAAGCATGTTAGAAATAGGTTTCCCAAGTGGTCACCCCAACGGCATATATTTAGGGGCAAAGGGCACATTGCCGCCATCGAATATGCGACTTGCAGCTCCAGCCGATGACGATCCACGACGGAGGACACAAAGTCCATATGAAGAGCTATTTGAACGAGTCGTTTAAGTAATTCTAAGAATGATTTATTCAGCAAGAAGCCGAGAGATGGAAACTGCATGCGCGTTTGGGGAAATGCAATGAGCTTGCAAAAAATACATAGAAGTGATTTGTAAAGTCCGCGGAACAACTAACCTAGAGTAACGAGCCATTGGTCATTATCATACAAGTATACTGGCCTAGTGCTGCCCCTATATTCTACCTCATAATAACTGATACGCCACGACTCATGCTTCAGCGTTACCGTTTAACTTATCTGCTAAACCAGTCACAACAGTCACCAACTCATCCGGCATACTAAGAAAGGGGCTATGGCTCGACTTAATCGACGTGGTCACCGCTTGAGGCCCGAGCCGAGCCGCCATTTCGAGTTGGTTAGGCATATGAAAAGCCTTGTCTTCGGAGCAGAGGACGTACGCGCAAGGCACACCTTCAGCCCAAGGCTCATACGTCGAGACCCCTTCGAACAAGGCGGCGGAAGTATAACTGATCTCATCAACCGCCTTGTTCTGGCTTTCCTCGTCGAGGTCGTGGAAGAGGGAAGCTGCTAGAAGTTCCTTCCGGAGGAAGTATCGATCACCCTGGGGTTGAGTATTAGCAACTGGACAGGAGCGTGTGAATACGATAACATTTGTCAAGTACCTGAACGTCTATCCACGGCTGAGGCGGGCCGTTGGGGGCCTGGGTCAGTGTCTTTCCCTTGGGGGATACGAAGGCAGAGACATAAATGACACCGCTGACATTGTCGCAGCCGGCGACCGCGTTGCTACCAGAGACCCCGCCCGAAGAATGGCATAGGACGGCGACTTTTCTACCGATGTCTCGAAAGCGAGATATTACAGATCGGATGGCAGCAATATCTTCCGGCAGACCTGGGAGAGGTGTCGCGGTACTCCCTATGGAGGGCAAATCGACATGCTCAGCCGGGTATCCTGCTGCGCGGAGCTTCTCTACAAACAGGTTCCAGGCGGACCCCTTTTGCCAAGACCCCTGTGCGATAACGATGGCTGGCTTCATAGACATTGTTAAGAAGTAGCCAAGTTGGTATTGAGCGTATATCTGTTATGAACTGAAAATTAAGAGGCACATAATCTAGAAACTGTTCAAAGAGCTTCTCGCTTCTCAGAGAGTTGAAATAGTTGCGAGGTTGATATCGTTCGTAATCTCGGACATAACGGCCAGACAAACTATCCGATCAGTTCCCCAAATATAGCTTAATTACCAAGCTTGGAATACCTCTCGATCTCCTCACCCGATTCCCCGATCCGACGGCGTACTCCCTTCCAATGACAGGCGTGGTGATACGAAAAAACCTGATATAAGATCTGAAAAGTGCATTACAGATAAGCGAACCATGCTGTTACACTAGCAGCATAAAAAGCAAATACTGCTGCCACGCTAAATGTTGGTCTCGCAGATGATGGGGTATCGCTACCACTACCAGGATCGACAGTACTCGCTCGGAGACACGACAGCTGGACTTGGGGTGAGGAGTCTTCGGGAGCCTTTGCACGAGTATTCCACCCCCAGATTGTCAATACGGGCCATACCTGTCTGGTGGCATTATTCCAAGCTGTCTCGTCTCCGACTTCGTGGCTTTCCGAAGCGGTGACGAACACTTCTGTTCCATTCACAGAGGTAAGCGGTAGTTCTGTTCCATGTGTCAGTAAGGGTTAGATTATTAATCCAATACACCGGAAAGAGTACGGACGTTGAACTTGAAAGTTATTGGTGTCTACGGTGCTGCCACAGCTCGATGGCGTTGATGGCGGGCTGTAGCAGTCCTGGCTCCCCGAGAACTTCTCCGCATAAGCTTGTTGGAGATCAGTGATACACTGCGACGACAGGAAGCCACATGTGCCATTATCTTCTGCTGAATCATCCTCCTGAGGACCGTTCGGGATTACATTCACGCATATCTTCCACGTCGTCTCGTCGAGGGCGGTCTGGTTTGCAAAGGCGCCTTGGATATTCTCGGGGGCCTTGAGGAAGATGCTCGTGCCAGTGAAGGATCCGGCTGTCGAGCTGTTGGAATTGATGCTCTGAGAACCGGGCACGTCGCTGCTGACGTTCAGAGACAGCGTCCAGCCGTCGACCTCTTGGCTCGGCCATCTCTGCGAGATGTCGAATCCGGTAACTGGGATGCTTCCAGTTGCGTTTGGCTGAGCAAGGTTCCTCTCCCAAGTCTCCCTGTCGAACAGTACGGCGTTTCCCGTGACTTTCGTCCCGCCCTCCGGCCACCCTACTAGTGCGCTAACCCTCGTGAATAGGTCGAGGGTAAGTAGCGCCTTCGTGGTTCTCGATAGGTCGTACATCGTCGTTTGAACTTGATATGATCTCTCAGGAAATCGACAAGATGAAAAGGTAACTCTTTGGCTTATTGATGCGACTAAGAGATTGAATTAAGGAACCCTCTGGCAATTCCCATTTGACTCGGCTCCCTAATACGAGATAGTAGTCACGGCGTGGTACAATGACGCTTGAGCCATGTCCATGTCTCGAGCTGTACGCGTGGTTGATACCCTTGCCTTGATGATCAACCTCATGACCCTCGACTCCGAGGCGCTGGTTGGTGGAGTAGTCGGGAATGTATGCGGGGTGCCGTAGTGCTGTGTTTCGTCTTTTCTTGATTCAATCCGTATACTGCTTCCATTGGCTAATAAGAATAGACATGTCTTAGTCCTACATGAGGAAGAAGCCACGAGTTATGGAATGTCTCCTTATTAAGGGGGGTTGGATGACGGGAGGATTTAAGCTTTTGTATACAAGTCCCGGCCTGGTACTTACCTGTGAAATCATTATTAGGTCATTACTCATCATAACCAATAAGAACAGCCTCGAAGGTCTTCGAGAATATTTGATAGTAAGAAAACTTCGATTTGTATAGGCTATGCATGGCATCTTGCATCTCACTGGATAGATGTGATGAGTTCATGGTGGTCAAGGAATAGATTTTAGTTAGTAATATGTTTGATCGTATTCTAGTTGAAGACATTCTCTGAAGAAAAGGGGGATAACCACAGAAGATGCATCAACGCAGCGAGTAACCACACTGCATGTAATTGAAACTCATTCCGAGCTACTCGAGATAATAGCTATCATTAATTCATTCGTTCATGCCTCTTCATAACAATCAGCCTCTTCGTAACCCTAAGCTTCCAACCCCAACTCACGAACCTCAGGACACAGTGGACTCAACCGCTCAAGCATACCTCACGCCACCCTTCGCATCCGCACCCGCAGCATACGGCTCCGGCGTAGTCGCCAAATCCCCCGGCGTCGGCTGGTTCCCGAGCTCCCTCATAACGCCCTCGTCGGCCCTCTTCCCCTCCGCCGCCTTCAGCACCTCAACCAACTGCCTCGCGCCCTGCGGCCACATTACCAGCCCCTCGTCCTTCTTCCCCGCAACCCTGCCCGTGTTATCCCTTACCTCCCCCTTGAGTATCTTATCCGCACTAATCTTATCCACCCCGTAAAACGCCGCGTTAGCATCGGGCCGGTGCACGATAACCGTCCCATCGACCTGCACGCCGCCGTACAACCCCCGGGACTTCATGTAACTCCACACCGGCTTACTCCCTTTCGCAAGCGCAGCCTCGACCACGGTCCCCGCGCCCACCGGCCCCGCTACAACCGTCATCTCCCCTCCTAGACTCAGCCGCGGCCGCGTGAAGGCGTCGACGGCCGCCGCCGTGTTGAGCACGCACACGCAATCATAAATGTCCAGGCCGGGTCTCCACCGTCTGCCCGTCCTTTAGATCGGCGAGCCGTTCGATACAG
>JAOXNQ010000003.1:2237614-2268933 GCA_028571165.1 Hypoxylon perforatum | reverse complement strand
TAAAAAATAAATATTTTATTTTCCGCTAAGCATTTACATATAAACTTACTAAAATTAGAAATTCTCGGTCATTTGCTTCCTAGTCTACGTTATATTGTAAATGACGGCGGTGCGTTTCCACTTAAGCCGGGTTTGGGAGATGGGTCCTGGTATCGGCCTAACGCGGAAAACTGATTTGAAAAGGAGTCCGAATGCTCTTAAGCCCGTGCCTCCAAGCGGAGCTACGCAACCACTGCCCATCGCAGTTTCAGCGTTGCTTCTCAGTTTACGAATGCATTATTGGAAAATGATTTCTAAATATTCGGAAATAGACTTAATTCCAATTCTTAAGTCCATCATTAACACCGTGTAATTCGGTTGTTCTTTGTGTATATATAGTTGCCTCGATGTCGAACCTAAGTCCTGTTGAAAGTCGGAGCGCATCAAGTTCTACATCGCGTACACAAGTAAAAGAAAAAAACACAAAACAAGACACCCGACAAAATCAATTATTCAAGATGCGTTTCCGAGACCATGCCCTCATTGGCGCCGCCAAGGACATCCCCATCAACGCTGCGACACCCGTCTTCACTTTCAGCCCCATCGTCCTGCCCTACCCAGAGCGCCCCGTAGACCTCGAGGTGAAAGTGACAGCCCCCCCGACTGGCACCGCTCTTCCTATAATTCTTCTTTCTCATGGCCAAGGGATGAGCAACCATCTCAACTCTCTTGAGGGATACACCCCGCTGGCCGAGTTCTGGGCCGCGCACGGGTTCGCGGTGATCCAGCCGACGCACCTGTCGTCCATGTCCCTTAAGCTCACCTACCCCGAGGGCAAGGACTACTACTGGCAAGACCGCGCCCAGGACATGACGCGTGTCCTTGACCGTCTCGACGACATCGAGGCCGCCGTCCCGGGACTCAAAGGACGCCTCGACAGGACCAAGGTTGCCGTCGCGGGCCACTCGCTCGGCGCGTGGACGGCGAGCATGCTTCTCGGCGCCAAGAACATCAGCCCGCGCGACGGCACGGTGGAGAACAAGCGCGACGAGCGCATCCAGGCGGGAATCATCATGACGGGCACCGGAAACGCGGGCGACGACCTCTCGGACTTCGGCAAGAAGATGGTGCCCTTCTACAACCCCGACTTCAGCGCGATGAGCGCGCCGGCGCTTGTCGTCTGCGGCGACGAGGACGTGAGCCCGCACCTGACGACGCGCGGCGCGGACTGGCATGCCGATTCCTATACCCTCGCGCCGGGCCCGAAGGACCTGCTCTGGGTGAAGGGCGCGAAGCACGGTCTTGGAGGCATCAGTGGTTGGGATACGGATGAGACGCAGGACGAGAGCCCCGAGCGATTAGCCGCTGTCCAGAGACTGACGTGCGCATACCTTAGGACCGCGCTCTACGGAGACAAGTCTTGGGAGGAAGCATGCAAGGCGCTGGAGAAGCTTGGACAGCTTGGTTCGGTTGAGAGCAAGAAATGAGAAGGTTGGTTCGGGAAATGGTAGATAGCTCATAGGTATCTCGCTCGCTTATATCAACTAAATACCAGCCACAGTAATCACAGTGCAAGGCATAGTAGGCTTCAGTGGGCTCTCAGGGGGGGTCTTACTAATTTTTACGTAGGCCTTACTCATTTAATAAGGCAAATGCATATTTGGAATAACATCACGACTAGCAAGAATAACAACCTGTACTGATGTCCTTTCACTGTGACCTTGGTGTGAGGTTGTGAGCTTGCGAGGTTGTGAGCTTGGAAGAACATCAAGAACAGCAAGAAGAGATAGGTTTCATTTTTCGATAAAAATACAGTGCCAGTTTGTAGCGTGCCTGGCTTGACACTGTATTCATTACCTCCGCTCATGTGCAATATTTTTGGCTCGCACCTTCGTACCACTCATGGGATATTTCAGCACATGCTTAGCGCTCTCGAGCCGCTAATCTTTAGGCCCCCATTGCGTGCCTCTTGAGTGGAAGTTGGGTGTCGTTTACATTCCCCAATGCTAGTGTTTTCAGCTTGAGCAATACATTAAATAGTTTCTACTATTGTGTAAAACTTGATAAACAAGTGGACAAGATATGGGATCGTACCTATTAAGATGCCATAAACATCTTAAAGTACTCCAAAGCTCCTTGGGTTCGGATTAGAGAATCAGGTAATACGTAACTTGGCAGGTGTTCATATAATTGAATACGGCTAATCATAGCGCGAATCATAAGAACAAACCCCGTAACACCAATTAACAATTCGTCAATTAGATAACTCGATCCCATTCGGATATGTACCTAGGGTATTGATCTGATTTATTAGAAGTCGTGGCGGCTCCTCAGCGGCTCTTGTAGCCGTAACAGACGTCAAGATCCACACGCCGATCCAACCGGAGCATGTCACGAATACGTGGAACTCGACCGGGCATCCTACAAAATGGCATACTTAGCAACTCATGGAAACAATGTAGGCCTTTCAATTAATCTTATATTTCAGTAATACCTAAATAATAATAATAGCTAACATGCAGCCACCGTGTCTCGTAAAGGCGAGAACGACAAAACAGCTCGTCGTCCACGGCCGGCCGTTCCTCATGCTGGCGGCCGAGCTGCAGAACTCGTCGCTCACCTGCGCCGAATACATGGACACGGTATGGCAGAAGGTGAAGGACATGAACGTGAACACCCTCCTCGGATGTGTCACGTGGGAAATGATTGAGCCGGTCGAGGGCCAATTCGACTTCTCGGAGCTGAACAAGGTCATCTTGGGTGCCAGGGAGCACAGCCTGCATCTGGTCTTACTTTGGTTCGGTTCTTTTAAAAACGGTGAGGACGAACCTCGAACCTTCAAGTAACGTTGCGGCGAACGCCGAGATACTCATTACGCATATCGCCAGGCTTGTCTACGTACGTGCCGCCTTGGGTGAAGACGGACACAAAGCGGTTTCCCCGGGCCAAGCTACGTAAAGCCGGCGGCGTCCTGGCGACGGCCGATGTGCTCTCCGTCTTCAACTCGGATGGAGCATACGCGGACGCCAGAGCTTTTGGGAAATTGATGGCGCATTTAAAAGAATTCGACGGGGCGTACGCCACGGTTCTTATGGTGCAAGTGGAGAACGAGGTGGGATTGCTCGGGGATTCGCGAGACGGCTGCGCCGCTGCCAACCTGTCTTTCATCCAGGCGGTCCCCAAGGACCTAATTCATTTCTTAGAAGACGAATGGGATACGCTACACCCGGACCTCAAAGATGTCCTGAGTCCCGGGCGCAACGGCGAGAAGCCTTCTTACTCCGAAGGCAATTGGGAAGAGGTTTTCGGACGGGGCCCGAGAACAGATGAACTCTTCATGGCGTACTACTACGCAAAGTACGTCAACAAGGTCGCGGAAGCAGGCAAAGCCATCTACCCAATCCCGCTATACACCAACACCTGGCTGAACTACGCGGGGGACAATCCGGACAACACATTCCCAGTCGTAGCTGGCGGCGGAGGGATGCCCGGAGACTACCCGTCGGGCGGTCCCGTCAGCAACGTCCTCGACATCTGGCAGAAGTTCGCGCCGAACCTAGACTTCATCTCCCCGGACATCTACCTCAACGACTACGAAAGCACATGCGCGAAGTACCGCCACCGCAACCAGCCTCTCTTCGTAAGTAATAAAAATAAAAATAAAAAAACGTGTCATGTCGGCATTTTTCTCCTAGTCCTCGAGTATCCTAAAGTGAACACATTCTCTAAGCCTAGACATATCGATTAAATTCCGAAATACTAGAGAAAATACTAACACCACGTGTTTAACACGATCAGATCCCCGAGCAGCGCCGCGACGAGTACGGAGCGCGCCGCATCTGGATCGCGTACGGGTCGTACGCAGCCATCGGCGCATCGCCCTTCGGGATCGACACCGTTGACGCAAAAGATAGCCCCATAACCAAGCACTACGCTCTCCTCAACTCAGTCTCCGCTCTCGTCCTCGAAGCACAGCGAAACCCGTCCTCATCTGTCGGCTTCTGCTTCGACGACCCGCCGCAGCGGGCGCAGCCGATCGTGCGGCGGTGGGGCGACTACGAGATCACGATCGAGCCTTCCTTCGTGTTCGGTCAGCGGGGCCCCGGCGCGGGCATGGTGATCTACCGAGGCGGGGCGCGGTTCCTGCTGATCGGGTGGGGGTTCCAGGTGCGCGCGCGGTCGACGTCGCCTCGTGCGACGTTCACGGGGATCCTGCGATTCGAGGAGAAGACGGTGGTGGACTGCGGTACGGGCGAGCTGAAGACGCAGAGGAGACTAAACGGAGACGAGACACGGAGCGGGAAGTTTGCCATAATGCCGAGCGAGGACCCGGACTACGGCGGGTTTCCGATCGCGGTGACGATACCTGCGAGGACTATGATTGCTGAGTTGGAGGTCTACGCCCTTGAAGATGATGAGTAGTGCTGTCGCTGGAAGGAATACTGGATAGTAATTTCTACTTGGCCTTCCTAGACATAAAATGTAGAATAGAGGACGTCCCTGTTTCGGAACCTCGCCTCTATTCCATGTCCTGTTGACCAGTTCTTCTGGGCATTTCTCCTATACATACCTAATACATACCTAGAAATACGAACTAGCGCAACGGATAAATAGTATTTATCAATAAGAGGCAGCATAACATGAGTTTATCTATTGACAAGGCACACAGGCGGGGCCAAAACCTCGCATTTTTCTATGTGCAAACGCATTTGCATCGTGAATCCGTGACATGCAAAGCCTCATGCAGCTTCACCAAAACCACCCCCACGACTCCTGCATACGAGGGGCAACCCCAGGCGCCGATGAAATGTATGGTATCTAATACGTCCATGCTCCCCCGAAAAGAAAACTTGCTCTAACAGTCTACCTAGGTAGGAACCTAGGTATCTCCAATGGCGATCATAAGTCTAAGCGTAGCTGGCCTTCCTAACAATATCTCTCAGGCGAACTTGACCTCGTTGAACAGCCCCGCGCGAACTTGCACTAGACCCGCCAGTTCCAACAGAAATTGCTGATAAATGATGGCATTGGTAAGGATGTGAGAGACCGAGGCTGTCTTGACCTCGGGTGGTGTCGCTTCGGGCGGCGTGGGAGCAATAGGTTGATCTCCTATTTCGCTGTCATTTTCATCTTGGGGGGCGTCAGCTTCCCTCTCATCTCCCTCCGTTTGCTCCTCCTGACTATTCATCGGGGGGTTTGCGTTCTTCCGGTCAAAATCCAACGGAATCGGCTCGATCTTCTGCGTCGGCAAGCTCACCTGCCGAGCAAGTATTCCTTGGTCGACCGCCGCAAAGGCAGCAGCTTGACTCGCCACCGGACTATCCCTGCCAGAATTATGGCTTGCCGGCGAGAATGAGCGTGCCAGCCCACTCTTAGTCGGGCTCTCATAATTGAGAGGGAATTCCTTGGGAGGGGGCATCGGCTTAGGCGGGGGTGTCACGAGCCCACTCGAGCTTCGCGCCGGCTCTTTGCGCCCGCGTGGGCTGCCCGACCGGCTTGGAGATCCGAGTTCGGATAATATCCTCTGTGCAAAACCTTCAAGCGCACTAGGCCGTGCCGGTGATGCTGCGCGGGATCCCTCTTGGCTTGCTTGATCTGGGAGCGAGGTTCCCGTAGTGGAGCTCGGCCGGACATTTGGCGGGTTTGGGATAAGTGAGTCGGCAGTCTGGAAGGCTTCTCGTCGTTGCTGCAGTAGTTCGTCAAATCTCGGCACCGAAGCGCGGTAGAAATCGACTTGATCAGCGAGAGATTCTAAAACGTTCAACACGCGTGGGAGGTTCGATGACTGCCATTTTGGACGGCGACGGCATCTCGCAATCGCCTGTATATTTTCGAAGTCGCTGAAGGAGGGGGATTCGGCATCCAGCGGCGAGGCTGCAGGCTCGTCTGCATCCTCATCGTACGAATATCTCCTTGGGTGGCGGAGAAGCCACCCTTCTACGGATATATATCCGCATACCGCCAAGTCTATGATGGTCTCTGTTGCTGAGAGGTTTATCTCAACGGGATTTATAAAAAATGTTTCGAGGATATCTAAGATGCTGTTTAATAGAGGGTCATTGGCACTCAAGGTGTGGGGCGGTACATCGCGAGGTGCACCGGGTAAACTGTCCGGAATGGCTGGCAGTTTGTGATTATTGGTTGATAGCTTAGGCGCAACGAGCTTGAGGGAGCACGGGTGACCCTCTACGCGAGCCATGCTATCCTTGAGAATGTTGTCGTACACTTCATCATAGTTATCCTGCCCACCAACAGAACCAGCTAAAGTCGTGAGAAATTCGATTTCTTGCTGGTGAGCACCAATAGTCCTACGCACCGTATCCTTATCAATATTCTCTGTGTGGAGCAAGGTCGTAGTTGCGTATCGGTGATGCCTCTTAAGGATCGCCGTCACAAGCTGAAGCGTCACACATACAGTTTGCTGATTGCGCGATTTGAGACAGGAGTGGATTAAGTCGACTAAATTAAAAAGTAGAGGCGAGTAGCTGGACTCAACTTGAGTAGCCATCATAGTTGCCAGGTCCATAGATTTCCGCTTCCGAGCCGCGCTCACAGAAGGTTCCGTGTTAGACAGGGCCGATGCTTCTGAATCAGGAAGGGCCAAAAGGTAGTGAAGGATGAGATTAATCATGTCAGGATGGTCTAGAGCCTCCAGTATGCGTCGGAGATACGTCAGGACGGCTACTGACGAGCCGCCGTCGACATCTGACGACTCTAAAAGAGAAGGATATCTGTTAAAATTAGTATTCATGTCATATGGAGCCGTTTCATATCCACGTACAATAGCTGCTGCAGGAAGATGACTTGGAAATGTTCGAGGAGGGTTGATTTGACCTCTACTGATCGACAGTGGTTCAAAACATCCTGCCAAAAGAGCAAATGGGAAAGGAAGGTTTCTAAGTGTAGCTGAAAGTCCGGACTGCAAGAGCTGACTATCTCAAAGGTCGACGCGGGATGCTGATAATCGGAGAGAGCAAGAATCGGGAGGAGATTCTCTGTGGGGTGGTCGATGACAAGTTTTCGACTGAGTTGGCTGTAAAGTGCGCCGAGCCCAGTAGCCATCAAAGTCGAAAGATCGCTCTCTACTATCCACTGTTCCAGAGCGACAGAAGACGAAGCCGCTTCAATGATGTATAGCAAGCCAGTCCGAGCGAAATCCCCAATCTTCCCCTCATGATGTATATAGTCCATCAAGAGATAGAAGAGGGGAAAGTCTTGTTTTTGCGTTCTTCCTGCAAACTTCTCCCTCTCATCTGTAGATCTCTCCTCGTTCGCATGAACGCCGGGGCGAGATTTGAACCAGGCGGGGAGGATGTGGGATTCGAGTCGAATCTTAGTGGTGATATTGAAGGCTAATTCGACAACCTTGACCTCCGTGTCGGGCCCCAAGCGAATGCTATTGGCGCCAGTAATACGAACGAGGAGATTCGTTAAGCTGGCGGAGAACGCGTCACTCTCAACGAAAGCTTCCTCCTCGCTCTCGACGAGAGTTGCGAAGAACAGAACGGCTTCTTTGATAATCCATTCATTATAAGAGGTCGTGGCTATCTTGGCGATCGGGTTGTAGATTTGCTTCATGGCGCAAAAGGAAATGCATGGATGTGGGAGGGGTCGGCGGGACTCGTCGGCGAGGATATTGGTGAGCCCCTGAAGACGAAGCTCGACATTCTCGGCAGCATCTTCGTCTTGGGCGAGGTTGGAACATTTTCGCCATATTTGCTAATGGGCAAGTATCAGTGGGTGATTGGGTCCGTAGAGAATGAGGCGGGATATGTAGCTTACAAGTAGTTGGCTATATTCTTTCTCGAAGCGCTGCCGACGCCTCATGGGATCTCGTGCAGCATCCTTGCTGGAGCTTCCCGAGGACAGCCGGGTGTTTGCTACGAGGCGCGACCACTAAAGACGTACAGTTAGTATGTTGGTATGCTCGGTCGCAGTAGTAGAGCCGCTAGGGCTAAGGGAACTAACAAAGTCCATGACGTCTTGAGAGACATCTCTCGAAATGTTTGTATGAAGAAGGTATTCAGCATCGGTCGAGCTGAGCTTTGGTTGTACTCTTTGGTGGTACTATTCCACTATTTCCAAGTCGCATTAACAGTGATCCAAATCCGTTGCCCGAGGTGTTTCTTGATGATTAGGCGACAGGGTCCACCCTTGTACCTGCTACAGGTACTTTTAGGAACAACGATTCTATTTGAGGCTGATGCATGTGGCTTACCCGCTAATGCGCCCGAGGCACCTGGACCTTTCCTGTTTGTGTTTATCTATTTTGTCGGATCTAAAGACAGACAAGCTCCGTCTCCATCTCGTCTCATAATCATCTATCGCATCTTGGTGACTCAACCTAATTAATTCCTATTATTCTTCCAATTTCACGATAGCAATTATGCTTCACCCGAATCCGATGTTTCAGGAGATAGAAGTAGATCATAAAAAGAACTCCTAACTATTTCATCACATCCACCTAGTAAACATTGTTTCATATCCATCGCCTAGGTGGCACCTACCTAACTTAGAGTTGGGTGTACACGACGAGAACCATTCTGCTGGGACACTACTGCTTACAACACGGACAGCTGATGCTATCGGTCTGATGTACAAACCTGCAAATGACGTCGTCTCTTTTGCTTTACCGAGAACTCAGTTCATCTGACCTAGGTAGCAACTTAGCTATGACTCTTTAACCATTCAGATTTCGTCCGTTTCCAATTCTTTTCCTCCATACCCAAGTACAAACCTACTACTGAGGCTGAGACCACATTTACCCCCACCACGGTCAAGCCCTGGTAATTGAGCTGACCGACGGCAATGTTCCGCCATATCCCGCTTTATTTTAGTGGAAGACTGAAAGCTTTCCCTTGACTCCGGTTATTTTCCACCGGGCCCGGTATTCGAATCCCAAGTGACGATGTTACCCCCATATCGGACCTCTTATCTCACAATCTTCAATGTTTTCTGCTAATAGGAGTTCTTCAACATCGGCGGCTACGCGCAGTTTGCATATGCATGGGGCCCTAAATGCCTGAAAACTATAGGAGGGATGCAAGCTCGAAGCGTCGCTCGAGGAAGTAAAAATTCAGCATCCGAGGCTCTAGGCTCTCTGAAGAGTCACAACAAGATGCCCCGCGACGCTATGCGGGGGCCATTCACGAGGCGAGCATGGCAAACATGGAAGGTTGCCTGCATAAGCTTGCATTTCTATTTTATCTGAAGCCTCTGGTTCGTCTGTTGTTCAACCGGCCTAGCCCCTGTGGACCACTGCCAGACACCCCGACAAATTGATTGGGGCTGAGTGATTGTGCACCAACGAATCACGATCCATATCAGTCATCATTCAGTCTTGGTGTCTGTAAACGGCAAGGCATACCCGCTGAGAAGCACACCAACCCTTATAGCTTCCATTGGTCTGGAGTTATTCGGAATGGCTGGTGTAGGGTTGTCGACGATGGGCTGATTGCTGCTGCTGTAGCACACATCTATCAAAATCCCCTTTAGCTAGCTCGACTCTTTAGGTCGAAGACCTAGTTGTGCCACTCCTCTTAGTCTTGTGTTTCATATTTCCTTTTCTTGTTCCTTCAAGAGCTATCAAGTTGTCGTCAGTCGATGAGCTTTTCTATTGGATTCTTAGCTGTATAGCACATTTCCCAATTTTGACCCTATATGTAAGATCTTGGCCGAGCGCCTACCTAGTGACTCGCCATGGGGTTCTTTGGTCGGTCCAAGAAGAAATCAAACCCAGAAGGGCCATCCAATGTTGATCAACCTACACCCTCTCAGTCACGAGCACCACCACCACCATATTGGCAGTCTCACGATGGACCACACCAAGCTCCAACTCCAGCCCAACCTGCTGGCTATTTGCTTCCGCCACCGCCGCCCTTACCACCACCGGCCGCCTGGAACAATTCATTGCCTCCCGGACCTCCACAATATCACGACCAGCACCATCAGGCGTACCCCATTGTCGTGAATCAGCATTACTACTTGGGTCTGCCAGCTTCTCATCCCCCGCCTACGAACCCCTATCCGTACGCCAGTGGTTCAGGTGCTCTTAGCAAGCTTAAGCTCAGTTCAGCCGTCAACGTAGCATGTGAACTCATCCCAGGAAACGCTGTCCATCAAATCATAGACGATGGCCTCCCAAGATGGCATGCTTATGGCACACAACTAGTCAACCAGAGCGCTGCAATGTACGATCAGATCTGTACCAGATTTGATAATGTGATGACCCTCATCGATCAGGATAAGTATGTCGGAAATGAAAACGCCTTATTCATGTATCAGCCCCATGTGGCAACAGCTCCTCCCGCTGAGCCGCCACAACAACTCATAGTGAGTAAGGGGCATACGAAGAAAAGCAAGAAAGAACCAACGAAGGACATCGCGAAAGGGCAAACAAGTGCATTGGCTTCATCGCTCGCGTCTCGGGGCTATTTCGCCAAGGTAGATCTATATGCGAACTCAAAGCTACCAGCAAATCTACCTCCCCTTCGCTTGTATGTGATCACGCACCATGCACGCGGATATAGTATTAATATTCAGTAGACATCTTCCAACATATCCTCTCATATGTCTGGCAGCTCAATACTCAGAAAGAGTATATGAAAATCCACGAGGGGCAGAGCGAGATGCTCATGTCAACGCCGATTGGAGGACGGGGACGAAAGCGATGCGCATCAAGTCCGTTTCCATGGACCACATGAACACAATCGTCTTTGCCATTCGAGGGACCGCGACTTTCATGGACTGGTCTGTAAATCTCAATACTGCACCGGCAGCGGCTACCGGATTTCTTGTAAGCCAATCCGCCTCCGAATTTTATCCGAAGGCCTCTAATGAAGTGCAGGATGACCCGAGCAACTTTTGCCATGCAGGATTTCTGTCAGTCGCAAAGAAGATGATCTCTCCAGTTGCTGCTAGACTGCGCCATCTTCTAGAGGAAGACCCGCGGCGATGTTCGTATTCGCTTCTCATCACAGGTCACTCCGCAGGCGGCGCAGTGGCCTCGCTTCTCTACGCCCACATGCTTGCCACATCAAAGGGTGCGTCTTCGGAATTAAACATCTTAACGGACTGCTTCAAGAGAATCCACTGCATTACATTCGGAACGCCACCAGTTTCGCGATATCCTCTCAAGAAGCCTGATAAATCGGAATTTAAGAAGTTCGTCTTCCTAAGTTTTATCAACGAAGGGGATCCCGTCGCCCGGGCCGACAAGGCCTACGTGAAGAGCCTTCTTGAGCTGTTCGTGGCCCCAGCCCCCACAGAAACTAAAGACCCCAGGAAACAGCTTCCTCCGCCAAAGGTTTCGTCTTCGAAGCACAGCAAATGTCACAAAAACAACTCAAACACGACTCTTGTCTCAAAGACCTCGAAGGTATCCGTGAAGTCCGGCCGGTCCTCGTCGCACTCATCGTCGAAGTCCAGCAAGAGCAAATCGTCCGCCCCGACGTGGAATGTCCCGCCGAGCTCTCTAAGCAATGCCGGGCAAATCGTCGTCCTCCGGTCTGGACATTCGCATTCGAGGACCAGGGGAGCGAAGTCCGTCGAAGAACGGCTCGAGGACGGAGTTGTTGCGCAAGTCGTTACGGATGAGCAGCTCCGGGGTCTCATCTGGGGCGACCCCGTATGCCACGTTATGAAACTGTACATCGGCCGCGTTAAGTTACTCGCTTACGACGCTGTCACGGCCAAAGGAAAATGAAATGTCAGTGGAGGATTATTGTTGGATTCGGAAGTTGGATAACTTGATCCGAGGACTTGTGACGAATTATGATATACCTACTACTGTACTTTCGGCGTTTGGATACGATACCACTTTGGAACTTTTCGATTCTTGTATTAAGGAGCATTGGAATATGTCTGGATGCGAGTTATATGGTTCATGGTACTTGCCATTATCTAGGGTATAGCACTCTGCGAGTGTGATCATTTACATGTAGCTCGAGGAAATCTCAATTAGTGAACAGCGCGATTGTGTTGAATACAATTATTTTCAACAACGGTGCTCGGGGCTAGCTACATGAAACCACTGCTAACACATACATGGGGTAGGGATTGAAAGAGGAGGAATGGGTATGAATCGGAAGATAAAGGCGAGATTATGTGAGTTCCTGAGGAAAAGATGAGGTACTAAAACTAAGGGGCAGACACTAGAAAACATCACGAATAACATGCAGAGAGGACAGTGGGCTGGACGAGCAAACGAGTGACTTAAGTTGGCTATGCTAAAACATTGAAAATCATGCTAAAAATTACACGTGGCACTCCCCACAACTTCACATCTACACAATATCCCACGCCGTCATTGAGAAAGCCGACCATGCAAGAGGAGCGGAGACAGGGTAGCGTTTATAGGATACCGCCAAGGGCGACGCAGGGAAGACCGACGTTGAGAAGGCCATCCTCCTAGAAGGTCAGCACGTGATTGTGTTAATGGGTTAAAGGTTATAGTGAACGTACCTGCTCCATGCCGGAGTGCTGGCAGCAAGCCGGGGTCTGCTTGCACTGGTTGTCGAGGAGGTCGGCAATACCAATGACTGGAAAGACTGATTAGCATGTTGATGGTTGAGAGAGGAACGCAGAAGAAACATACTAGGAATGTTCAGCTTGGAGCAGCTGTCGAACAGACCGAGAGCGCCTTCTTCCAGGCCGCCCGTGAGGAGACCAGCAAGGAGTCCCTCGGCGTAGTTGACGGCGTCACCGGACTGGTCAACCTCGTTGCAGCAGCTGAGGTCGAGGTCGGAGCCGCAGGTGTCGCCGGCCTGGCCGACGGTGACATCACCGGGGACAGGGGGGAGACGGTTGCCGCCCCTCGGGGGGCCGCCGAGCTGAGGCATGGCGACGGCGCCGAGGGCGAAGGCGAGGGTGGCGGCAATGGTGAACTGCATCTTGATTGATTATTAAAGTTGGTGGTTTTGTTTCCGGTAAAGACTAGTTAAAAGAGCGAATGGGCTTCGAGAAGCGACCGTTGCGATGAGATAAACGAGTGTGGGTTGGTAGAGAGTGCTCTGTTTTTTTGGTTTTTGGTGATGGGAAGAAAGAAGTCGTTTATTGGAAGGTCGACCACGAGACTTATATAGAAGTTTTCGACCGCAATGTTCCCTGCAATCTCTCTCTACTTGCCTCTTTCCTTTTTCTTTCCGCCTCTATGTAAGAGAGACATCTACTATTGACAGCTCACCGCGAGTTTCGCACCGAAAGGAATGCTTGCAATGATGATCGACAGTCCCTCGATACTCTTGAGAATGGCTTGTCTTATACCGACGGCACTACTGCGCGCCACCAAGAAGTATTGCGCACCTCTTCCAGACTCGGGCTAGTGTTAACTAGTAAAAGATCTGCGCTTTTCAACGAGCCTCAAGAATTTCTCCTAAGCATCAATTAAACGGCAACTGCAAGCCCAATTCAATATCTGATGCCTTGGTAGGACATGGTGGAGATTGATTCTATCCACCGGAGCCGACTCCGTGGCATCTTGTCCTTTATTGCGGCAGTTAATGAATGCTTCGCGATCAATTTTAGGGATCAACAAAGGGTCCAATAGTAGAGGGAATGATTTTGCCGGACTTGAAGTTGCTCCCTAACGTTTTGTCTGAGTCTCGAGTTAAGGTCTCCAACTCTTGAGGTCCTCCCTAAAAATGTGACAGTTAGGTAGTACGTGTCTCACAACGCGTCTAGCACGCGGCAATCATGCGAGAGCCCTCTAGCAAGGAGATGGCTAGGAGATAAACGAACTAAATATCTTCGTTCCCCTGAATTTCAAATTCCTGTTCCTAGAAAATGAACCATCATCCTCGCGGTTTGCCAAACTTGGTAATTCGTTGAGCACGCGTGAACTTACCTTACTAGGTACGAACATAAAATTCTACCAGTATCAGTATCGATTAGGGATTAGGAGATTGGCGTTGTCGGGTTACAAGCGCCGCTCGAAGCCCAGCAGGACCCGCATCAAGATACCTGCCACTAAAAGCTCAGGGACACGACTTCACTCCAACAAATTCATGGGACCCAGAACTACGGTCATGTTATGCCGACCTTATATCCAGCCGCATTTCAAGGCCAGTCTAAGTCATCACGCCGTGCGTCTCTGTCTAACCTAGTCGACTTCGCTGGCCGGCAACTACCTGTGGTAGATGACACACCGCGTTTGTGTAGAGTCGGCTCCAATATCCGGTAACCTGCCATGCGACCTAGTAGGTATGTACGTAGCCGCTGCCACGCATTCGCCACCGCCTACCCAAAATACTATACTGTCATCTCCGTGATCAGGCACTCTTCTACTCGAAACCGTCATGCAGCGGATGATAACGTCTGGTTCCCGCAGCGGGCGTTATCCACAACGGCTTGTCATCTCAGCCACCATGCTTTTAGTCACTTGTCGTTGGGGTAGAATCAGCCCTCGTAGATCATATCTCAAGACGTGTACTTTGGAGTAAGGTAACGTAACTCCTACTTCCCATCTATCTAAGAATCTTAACATCCTTGCTTAAAGGTTCGCTTTAATTTTAGAAATACAGGTTCACGAGTTACAATGAATGCCGTGCGAAGGTCGTATTGGTCTGCTTCTCATCATGTCAGGAGTCTTCGTTTGTCGTGCCATGTCTCATTCTCCTCACCAAAGTCAGAATCAGAACCATAGACACATTTAGAGGCGAATCAATCACCTACCTGGATGAACCCTGATCACCAACCCGTAACACGCCCGGATACATCGACCTAATCACGGCCAGAGGGTCCCGAGGTCTCGGCACCTTACCTAAGGCTCTCTGTCCGGTATTATACCCGTGCGCAACTCGGAGCTTTCTATGTCTGAAGGACATATCAGCGGCAGGCAACATTCTTTCCTCCCGTAAGCCTAGACCTAACTTTCCGCTTCTGTGTACCTACAGATTTCCAATATCACCTATCATGCTCTTCAATGTCCATATTCGTATCATGACACGGGTAGGTTGTATTTTCACCGTTCACCCTTCTGCTGCCTGGAATGGCACCCTGGTCTGATACGTGTCACTCGTTTTGTGATCCGTCGGACGGCATCGGGAACCTGCGTTTTCAGTACCTACAGGGCATATAAAATTACGATCAAGGCAAGCTTCCAGCGCCTATTGGTCATCATGGTCAGGTAAATCTATAAGGAACGACTAAACAAACTGTGACACTTACAATGAGAATATTGCTATTTCGTCAGTGGTGATGATATCTAATTTCCAGTTAACTCCCAGTAATACTAGGTAGCAAACCTGAGAATATTACGGCTATCGTGATTAAGCTGAAGTCGAATGCCGTGGCTCTGCATAAGCGTGGTAACGCAACGGATTACTGCATTTTATTCTGCTCCACATCTTGTATGGCAGGGAATAGGAACAAGGCCTCGTGTTGAACAAGATCTAGCTCTAGCTCTCGGCCTCGGTAATTTCGCCGTTTGCACGCGGGATAGAAACGAGTAAGTTGATATTCTCAAGCAAACGGGACGTCAATCAAACTTTGGACGAGGCCTCGGCCGTAACAAAGCCCTCGGGTCGTTTAGTAGTTCCTAAGGCGGTCGATATAGACATTTGGAGGTTCTGCTCAGACTTGTATCAAAGTTACACTCTGTACGCGAGTTCTACCTAATCCAGACCTTCGACACGTGAAACAGCGAATAACCTTGTGTCTTTTGAGATAAACGTGCTTGCGAGACATACAATCCCCTGAGAGTCGCCCAGTAACAATACGAGGATGCTTTGATAACTCGAGCGTTTGGACGTTTTGTCTTAGAACAGTGTCAATTCTGAGGGCTTTCCCCCACGACGCCCACCCCAGTCACTCCACTCAGCTTGATATCCAATGATGGTCTTGGGCATCGATGCTATGAAGTTGTCCCGTCGGGATGACGCATATCTCTAGAGCTGTCCTGGTACATATGATCGTAGACCCACAAGGCATCTTGCAGTAGTTACCAGTCAATCCATGTTTCCATAGTACCATAGTACCATAGTACCTACATCAAACGCTTGGTGTCTATGCTGATGCGGTAATATAATATGAAGCTGGAGGCGTATAAAGATACGAAAGACGGCTGCCAAGTGTCCTCGTCTCTCTTCTCTAGAATCTTCGCTGTCTCGAGGCACCCACATTCGTTTCGCTCTCCTGATATATCGAGGTTCACGCAATGCGTCCTATGACTACTTTGGCCTTCGTGGCCCTTGGGTATGGTCCATGACCTTCACTGTTCTCTCCATACTAAGATCGATTAGCTCTGCCATTGCCTCGGCCTTCCCTCAGAATATCGAGGCAAGCACTGTGACAACGACTGTTACCGTATGTGGTAGTAGCTGTGCATCTACAGTGACAGTTATCGCTGGATGTTCTGGAATTTCGACGTACTTGCCGTCGTCCTCGACACCCATATTCTGGAACTCATCCACGGCTGCCACGCTGACCTCTCCTGTTTCCTCGTCTCTCACTACCCCAACTGACACCATCGTAACGCTGATATCGAGCACCGCTGTCACCGTTAGCTATAGTGTATCGACGACAGCGACGGAAAGCCCAGTGTCGAGTGTGCCCTTTAGCTCTTCAACAGTTTCAGATACTACCTCTACACTGTCCATTCCTTCTTATAGTACTGGATCAACCATGGGCTCTACAGCGGGTACGGATACTTCAAGCAGCACGTGGTAAGTAATAGATTTTCATATCTATTAACAAACGCCACGAGATCCAATACTGATATATAACAGTACCGAGGGTGAGAGTCAGCCAACTGGAACCTACACGACAACCGGACTTACTACCATCTACCCTTCGGGGTCGCCAGTTCCATCATTCTCGTTCACGACATATCCTAACTCTTCGTACTCTTGGTCGGGAGCTCCCACGCTGACCTCCACACTCACGGTTCCTATTCCATCGGGTGGGAGCTCATCAACATATGGCACATCTAGTACAGCTCCATTTAGCTTAAACTCTACTACGGGTCCCTGGACTTGGTCTAACACATACTCGACATCTTCGTTTCCATCGTCGAGTACCGCCTCTTCAGTCACCTTTAGTTGGCCAGTTACGACGTCCTCCACACACACCCTTTCTTCATCTACAGGGACTGCCAGAACTGAATCCACATACAGCGTATCGTCTGGCTCATCTACTTCAAGTACTGACACTTATTCGTGGTCAACTACTATAACCTTAGGAGGTAGTTCAAGCATATCCCACTCGTACCCAACTTATAGCTATGGATCGACCTCGTCATCGACACACAGACACCCTACTTTAACGTCCACGGTCACGGAGTCTGTCCCTTCCACCATTGGAACGTCTTTGACCTCCCCGGCTACTGGCTCTTCCTCTAGTGAATCATACTCGACATCTGTTCCGACGTTTAGCCCTCCTGGAACATCTACCGTGACGTCGCCTACTTTCCCTGATACATCTAGCACGCAATCGGTACCAACGTCAACTGCTTCTGGTTCTACGACTTGCTTGCAGCAGCCCACATACGGAGGTGGCTATACCTACACCTGCTACACCGTCCCCACGCCATCGTCCACTTCTACTTTCAGCACTGGCGAAACAAGCCCAGCGACTGGTACGGTCACAACCCCCTCTTGGTCGAACTCTTCGACAGGTGTATATCCCACCAGCTCGTCGACTTTCACGGTGCCCTTCCCCTCGGGTTCTACCTACTCCACCGGCGGCACGGATGCCGCAACTGGCACCACCACATCATCGTACGGATACCCAACCTCGTCGCCACCAGGTATCAGTACGTCAACCCTGACGCTGCCATCCGAGTCTTCAAGCCCCACTTCTTCGACTAGCAGCACGTGGTCTACGCCTGGCACACTTACGTACTCGGAGAGCAACACTGAGACATTCCCCACTCTTACGTCGACCAATACTGTCACTGTGCCGGTGCCAACGAGTCCTATATACTCTACCGGCAGCACGGGTGCCGTTACGGGAACGTCGCCGCTGCCATCGAGTACGTGCATTACTGGGGGCTACGGCGATGAGATCTGCTTCCCGCTCGAGACGGAGACCCCGCCACCTGCTACTGGCGCGTCTTCTACAGATGCCGTGACGGGCCCTACTACCTTGGTCACTTCTCCATCGACGTCCTCAGTTGCCGGATACCCTACCGCAATCATCTACTCGTCTGGGGAGGACAGCGATGACGACGCAGAGGATGGACTGGAATCCCGACACGACCACAGCAAGAAAGGCAAGATTGTCGATCGCCTGCGTCGGGGCTGGCGCATGATCTAGGCTAAGCACTCTTCCCTCTCCTCTGTTAACCACCAGCGTACCTGGGTGATTGTAGAAGGGGGGTAGAATAGGTCCCGTCGTACAAATGAGGAGGAAGAGCACGGATGCATACTTCATTCACTTCTTGACACTCATTCATTCATCCATTTACTTTTAACCAAATATCTTCAAAGAGATCGAAGGGGCTCCTTAGGTATTTTTTATGTGGAGATAGATCGGCTTTCGAACTGAGTCGCCACGCCGGGGGGATGCAAAAATTTGATAGAAATGATAGACACAAGCGAGATCATGCTCGCGTTTATGGATCCGGCCGAAAAAAAGATACCGTACCCGTCAAATTGGCTCTTTCTCTCGCATTGTGCTCCCTGAACTTACAAACCTGATCCTAGAATGTCGCGTCCCGTGTCATCGTGAGTCATAAGCTTCTCGTGCTGCTGTTGCTCAGCTTCAAACGACGAGACACATCAGCTTGATGTGGCTTTTGGCTACTCATCGCGTTCAATTCAGCTCAGAAAGGGTAGCGAGTTTACATAAAGGAGACCGGAGATAGGTAATAAGCAATATCCATCGAGTCACGGCGCTAGCCTTGAGTTGGAGAGACCGGCGACTTTTTGGAGCTGGGCAGGGTCAGATGTCTACTCCAGAGATGTAAGAGAGCAACACTCGATTGTAACCGTAACGGAGTTATTCGTGGAAGATTGCCGATCAGATCGTGTTCAAGTGGTCGATAATAGGAGGTCATTCTCCAACAGGTGCTCCCTAGTTAACACCGCCCCCTTCGGAAAGGTAGATGAAACCGTGGCCCTTATTTTTTTACCTAAAAATTCTCACCAGTACAGAAGAAACGAGAGGATTTTTGCATCAATCTGTTTCGTGTTGCTAGCATTTGTTGGTTGAGTCGGTACGCCTAGACGCCCCTGGCATGCGGACCGCCATCTTAACCCGAAGAGGATAAGCTCTTATCGCGTCCTTGGGTCCTAGGCGTAGGTACTGTACTGTACTGCAGTATGCAAATTGCGGCTGCACCGGAGATTCGTGTGGCTCGTCGCCTTATCGATTGGGGTCTGATGTTTTGCAAACTTGAATATCACGGCCAATTTGTATCGCGTTGAGACACCTCAAGTCATTGTGGCTCGCACGCTTGTATTTTTCCTCCATTTTCATCTATTCACCAATATCTATAATCGAACTCTCATTTCTCCCTCGAGTTGATTCCCTGCCTTCTCGTTTTTGCTTCTTTTTTTCTTTCTGCTCATCTGGTACCTTTCAGCCTTGGCGGCATATGCCATTTTGGGATACCCAGCGTCGCATGCAGTGGGTAGTGCGGAGACGAGGGCGAGCAGGGATTTATAATTGGACGAGCGGGAAGACAAGGGTTGGCCGAGCTCGACATTGTGTGGAGGAATTTTTCCCTCGGATTTTGGTATGGGAGCCCTGTGACTGGGTAGAAACATGGGTCTGGGCCTGGTCTGGTCCTGTCCCCAATCCTGCCCTCGTCTGGATCGATCGTCGCCTTTGACGGAACAACTTCTTGGCGGAGACTGGAGCTGCCAGACAGTCCCCGTCCCCAATCCACTTAGAGAGTGTACGTGGTGAGTCGAGGTGAAGGTAAAGAGGAGAGTGAAGGAAGTCTAATGGTCGTGTAAGTGAAAACACGAAAACGTCAAAGCAAGCAGGATATTCTTGACATCGTGGAAGAAGAATGGGGGTCATGAAATAGGACGATAGGATTATGGACCTATGTGACTGGCAGTAAACGAGAAGGGGGGGCTAATCAGTGTCTCCATCTCCATCCCCATCTCCATCTCCATACCCATACCCATACCTATTACCAATTGCGATGCCGATGCGATAGGACTGTACATGGAACATAGTACGATGGCCATGGCCCTATCATGCAGCTTTGGCCAGGTACAGTACGGAATACGCTTCAATACATACGATTCCCCGGGTAGTCATCATCATCACATCGGCCCTCATCCCTCACCCTCGCCCTCACCCTTCACCTCAAGTCCACCTGCGCGATCTCTTTCGCCCGCCTGCTCCTTTCACTCTCTTTTTTCCCTTTTCTTTTCGTTTCTTCACACGTTCCCCTTCCCTTCCCACCCTATGCTGTTTTTCTTTTCCATTTCATATCCATTCCTTGTTTTTTTCTAGTAGCGCATCGGGTACAATCTTGGAATCGGTTGTATCCTCGCATTTCACTAGTCTTATATAGCCATCCAGGCACTATCGCATGTACCACCATCTATGATTTAGACTCAAGTTTCGCCTCCCACCGGCTCAAACCACCTCGAAATTGACTGGTCCCTCTAAAGCTGCCCTTGTTGAAGGTCGCATATCATCAAAGCTGGCTTCCCGGTGCGGCGCATCCCCTTTGCGACAAAGAACTACCGTAGACAAATACATACCGTATCTAGCCTTTCTCCAAAAATCCTGGCTGCTCACGTCACGTCACGGCATCCCGGATTTTGTCTCCCACGTAGGAATAGCAGCTCGAACCGGGGGGCACAAGAAGTGGACAGGATAACGCGTACACTTTCAAGTCGTCGGCGAGAGGCACCTTCATCAGTTTCTAGCTAGACGGTAGCTCTGATTAGGTTTCTTCTGACCCAGAACTTGGCCCCGGGGCTATTGCATCTTTTAAGGAATCCTCACCTTGTCTCACCCCCCGCAGCGTCGCACTTAGATACCATGAGTTAGGAACATAAGACAGTTAAAATCAAACGCCGATCGCTGGAAGGAAGTAAGCGAGCTGGTGAGCTAGTGAGTCGAAAGCCGAAGCCAAGATGTCGTCGAATGGTTTCCATGCGACAGTCCTCCAACGTTCAGACGATCGCGACGAAACGAAAAGACCCATATCGCAATCACGATCGCAATCGCTGTCGGGACCAGGAAGACTAGCAGAAGAGACGGGAAAGGGAACTGGAACAGAAGCAGGAGCGGGAGCAGGATCAGAGTCAAGATTAAACTCTAGTAATATGGGGATAGGAATAGGCACTTCGGATACGCTGGGACCACGTTTCTCCAATTCCACCAAAACGAGTGATGCCGACACCAACTCCAGCGCCCTTTCTGTTACTCACGCCCAAGCCAACGCCCACAATGCCCATGCTCATGCTCATGCTCACCAAACTCAAACCCAAACCCACGCACAGGCGGCAGCACCAATAGCGCCAATACAATCATCTCCAGCTGGTACCCACGCAAATCACGCCGCACGCGCACGTACCAGCACCAGCACCCACAATGGGACTGGTACCGGCATTGGCATTGGCAGCACAAACAGCAATAGCAATAGCACCATTGATAGCATCGGCACCAGCGCCAGCCTGACATCTCCGACCGTCACGGCCTCGACGCATTCACTAGATTTTCGTCAGCCCGCCACCGCAACAACTTCCTCAACCACCAACACCAACACCCCTTCTTCCGCATTCCTCCATTCTCCATCGCCCAACCATTTCTCCGTCTCATCCATCACGACGCCCGCATCACCACCCCCGACATCGATATCCACGATAACCACGACGCGACCGTCTACCACTTCGCACCTCGCGCATCCCTATAATAACGCGTCGCATGCGCATCACCATCAATCATTATCGTCAGCGAGACCATTAAGCTCTGCATCATCTTCATTGCCTCCTCTGGCACCTCCGCCAGGGGCCTTGAGCTCGATTATGGCATCGTCGTCGGCTATGTCATCGACCAATGGAGCGAGTGCATCGCCGCTGCAACCTCCTAAAACCTCCGGTCACCTCTCTCCACCAGATTACCACCAACATTCTCGAGAGAAAGCCCCAGGCAGTTTCTACGACCCGCTTACCGACACCACCAGAGAGCGAAGAGTTTCCGACAGCTGGTCTAAACAGGTAAGCTTTAACTTTTTAATTGTTTTGTATTCGCATACCATGCATCTACTTTCCATTAGACACGATAGCCTCAGGTGCATGTCCCAAAGCAATCCGCATACTTTTTACCTAAAGTTAGGTAGAGACATAAGCAAAGCACATGGCGATGTCATTGGGGTGGCTTGGTGTCGTATTTCAAATCTCACGAAAGCCCGCCCTCAAGTTAACCTAAACTTGAGCTTGGGCTTGGGCCTTTTTCCAATAGCTTGACGCATTCCAATACAAATACACATTGCCCCAAGTTTGCTTAGTGGCGGTGCGAAACATCCCATCCACCATCCACCTTGGTCGGTCTTCGCCCAGGATAAGGTCCATCTTCAATTTTCATTTTGATTACCACCTGCAATCGGGGGGAAATCATCAATCCAACTTTTTTTTTCTTTCCTCCCTCAAACTAACTAATACTTTCCATCAGCGGCCTGACCCGTATGATTACCCGCAATCCAAGACGGAATCCAATAACCAATATTATAATGGTTATGGTTCGCCGTCGCCAGTGAATGCAAAATATCCACGAAGCCCGCATTCGCATTCGCACCCTAAACCCGACGGCCGATCGACCAGCCCTTCGAACAAAGCCCTCACTTTGGGTTCTCCCCCCTCGCGTCACAGCCGTGCTGCCGTGGACTCTACCAACCGCGACACCCCTACACCAGCTCCTTCTCTTCCATCATTACTAAATCCCGAGCCATCAAATGTAGGTCTGCCCGGCACTACGTCGCGACTTTTTTTTATTATACATGAACAACATCCATCTTCCAATGAAAGCTTAAGGATAATTGTTAACTTGAGACTTCTCCTAGACACCAAGTCGTACAGCCGCGATGATGTCTTTTTCCAATATCCTCTCCAGCGCGGCGGAACCTGCCCCGACGCGCAAGACCCCAATCATGACCGAACCTAAAGAGAAGCCGGCTCGCAAGAGCAAGGGCCGCGAATCGATCCTGAAGGACTCTGAGGGCAGCTCTCGGAAAGACTCGCGCCGGTCTTCTACCAACCATGCCAAGGATACTCCGACAAGAGCACCTAAGAGACAGGCCAATGGCCAGGTCAAGCCGAAGGCTCTCTCCGCCGAGAAGGAAAAGAAGATTCAGAACCTTCTTGATCAGTTAGATGCTGAGATGGAAGATGTTGATCTGTCAGAGCTCGAGGCTGAAGAGGAGTTCTTCCGTGGTCGCCTGAAGAGGCGTAGATTGGACTTGGAGCAAATTGAAGATGAAGACCACGTCACTCGACGACAAGAACTGGCTATATCTTTATCGAAGAAACTTCGCGAGCACTCTAGCTACGGCAAACAGCGATACGACCAGGTGCATTACGAAGATGCCTCCCAAGAGGTGCGCGAGCGCGAGATATATGCCGAGAAAGAGCGCAAGAAGGACATGCAGCGAAAGCGACGCAGAGAGAAATCTATGCAAGTCACAATAGAGCAGAAGGAGGCTGCTTTGGCGAAAGCTCTGGCTGCTGAGAACGATGCGGAGCGGGCTAGATACCTGCGCGATGCGGAGCGTGCCAATAAAAAGGCACAGCAAACTAAGTTGATCTTACAAAAAGGTATCAAAGGTCCGGCACGCAATATTCCGTCACTCGAACTCAACTTGGAGGGTGGTACGATGTCAACGTTCCAGGCAACCGACTTGGAGGCCGGCTCTAAGTCAAAGGGCAAGGGTCGTAGCGGTAACCGCCCGAAGAAGTCAAAAGAGCAAAAGCAGGCGGAGAAAGATTCAGCTATCGCTGCTCAGGCTGCAATCGACGCTGGTGAGGAGCTCCCCTCGAAGGAGGAGAGCAACAAGATCCGAATCAAGTTGAGCAAGTCGTCCTCCAAGGAGCCGAAGGACAAGGAGAAGGAGCCCAAGGATCCGTCCGTAAAGGAGTCGAGAGACAAGGAGAAGTCGGTAGAAGAACCTCCCACCAATCCTCTCGAGACCAAGTTCCAATCTAAGGGCTACAACCAAATCTACGACCAGATCTGGCGCGACCTCGCACGCAAAGATGTTCCGAAAACTTTCAAGCTGGCAGGCGATTCTTATGCTACGAAGGCCTCAAATCTCAAGAAGACTGCTATACTCGCCTCCAAGGAGGCTAAGCGCTGGCAACTTCGAACTAACAAAGGTACCAAGGACCTTCAGGCTCGTGCTAAGCGTTGCATGCGCGATATGATGGGATTCTGGAAGCGTAACGAGCGAGAGGAACGTGATCTACGCAAGGCAGCAGAGAGACAAGAGCTTGAAAATGCCCGCAAGGAGGAAGCCGACCGCGAAGCCGCCCGACAGAAGAGGAAACTAAATTTCCTCATCTCCCAGACCGAGTTGTACTCTCACTTCATTGGCAAGAAGATCAGGACGGATGAGGTGGAGCGCAGCACCGACAACCCAGACATTGCACCGGATGGTAATGTCCCATCCAAGTCGAACGACGCTGATGTCGCAGAACCGGCCGGCCCTATCGGCTCGAAGGTTACTGATTTCAACCAGTTGGATTTCGATGAAGATGATGAAGAAACCCTGAAGGCAGCTGCCATAGCAAATGCTCAAAACGCCATTGCGGAAGCCCAGCAGAAGGCGCGCAGCTTTAACAAGGTCGATAACGATATGGACGAGGATGGCGAGATGAACTTCCAAAATCCGACCGGCCTTGGTGACGTGACTGTCGAGCAGCCGAAGATGCTGAATTGCCAACTCAAGGAGTACCAACTAAAGGGTCTGAACTGGCTCGCTAACCTCTACGAACAGGGCATCAACGGTATCTTGGCCGACGAAATGGGTCTCGGCAAGACGGTCCAGTCCATCTCCGTGATGTCTTACCTGGCTGAGGAGCACGGTATCTGGGGTCCGTACCTCGTAGTTGCGCCGGCTTCTACTCTGCACAACTGGCAGCAAGAGATTGCCAAATTCGTCCCTGAATTCAAGGTCCTCCCGTATTGGGGTTCTGCTAATGATCGAAAGGTGTTACGGAAGTTCTGGGACCGCAAGCACAATACCTACCGCAAGGACGCGCCATTCCATGTCCTAGTCACGTCATACCAGCTCGTTGTTTCAGACGTATCGTATTTCCAGAAGATGCGTTGGCAATACATGATCCTCGACGAGGCGCAGGCCATCAAGAGCTCCACTAGTTCACGATGGAAGTGTCTGCTTGGTTTCCATTGCCGTAACCGACTGCTTCTGACTGGTACTCCGATCCAAAATAACATGCAAGAACTTTGGGCTCTTCTGCATTTTATCATGCCTTCCTTATTCGACTCGCACGACGAGTTCAGCGAATGGTTTTCGAAGGATATCGAATCTCACGCCCAAAGTAATACGACCCTTAACGAGGATCAGCTTAGGCGGCTGCATATGATCCTCAAGCCTTTCATGTTGCGCCGTGTGAAGAAGCATGTGCAAAAGGAGCTAGGCGACAAGATTGAACTCGACGTGTTCTGCGACCTCACTTACCGACAGCGTGCCTACTACAGGAACCTGAGAAACCAGATTAGTATTATGGATCTCATCGAGAAGGCGACGCTCGGGGATGACCAGGATTCGGGCACATTGATGAACCTCGTTATGCAGTTCCGAAAAGTGTGTAACCATCCAGACTTATTCGAACGTGCCGACACGGCAAGCCCATTCTTCAACGGCTACTTTGCTGAGACTGCCTCATTTGTCCGCGAAGGAAACAATGTTTCCGTCGGCTATTCGACTCGAAGTCTGATCGACTACCAGTTACCACGCCTTGTCTGGACCGAGGGTGGTCGATTGTACAAGGCTGGAAAGGACAATGACGCTGCTAGTTTCAGGAACAAATACCTAAACCACCTCATGAACATCTGGACCCCGGACAACATTCGCGAGAGCACGTCAGAGACCAAGGCATTTTCATTCCTCCGGTTCGCCGATGCTAGCCCTCAAGAGGTATATAAAGCTAGCCATCGGGATATTTTCTCTCGTGCTGCAGACCTGGTCCGAAAGAAGGATCGACTCAATCGCATGAACGTAATTTATGATGAGCCTGGCGAGGAGAACTATACCCCCGCTCATGCGCTGTTCCAGATCAGGGCAAGATCGGATCGCAAGGCCTTGGCTGAGGTTACCGGCGAGGGCATTCTCGACAATCTTATGAACATCTCCAAGACGAGTTGGTTAGATTCTGGTCTTAGTCGCCTCGAGCAAGCCGCTCTACCGGGAGCCTCTGCTCCTCCTATTGGGGTCTCCTGCGAAGGCACTCGGGCTCCTATCATCGAGCATCAAGACACATTCTTCAACGTGCCGATGCGGAGGAGCCTTTACGGACCCAACTTGATAGAAGAAAAGGCTCTGGTGTCTCAGAAAGTGCCACTCGAACGCTATCCGCCCCTTTCGATGCTTCCTCAGCCCGACAACGAGAAACGACGGTTTACGAATATCACAGTTCCCAGCATGCGCCGTTTCGTTACAGATAGCGGGAAGCTGGCTAAGCTCGACCAGCTGCTGTTCAAGCTCAAGGAAGAGGGCCATCGTGTGCTATTGTACTTCCAGATGACGAGGATGATCGACCTTATGGAGGAGTATCTCACTTACAGGAACTACAAGTACTGCCGACTGGATGGTTCCACAAAGCTTGAGGATCGACGTGATACCGTGCACGACTTCCAGACGCGGCCGGACATCTTCATCTTCCTGCTTTCCACCCGTGCCGGTGGTCTTGGTATCAATCTTACATCTGCTGATACGGTAATCTTCTACGACAGCGATTGGAACCCTACTATCGATTCCCAGGCCATGGATCGTGCTCATCGTCTCGGTCAGACCAAGCAAGTTACAGTCTACCGTCTTATCACGCGGGGCACTATCGAGGAGCGTATTCGAAAGCGTGCTATGCAGAAGGAAGAAGTCCAGCGCGTCGTTATCCAAGGTGGTGGTGCCCGCGGTGTGGACTTCAGTGGTCGTCGTCCAGCCGAGAACCGCAATCGCGATATCGCCATGTGGCTTGCCGATGACGAGCAAGCGGAACTCATTGAGCAGCGGGAGAAAGAGCTTGCTCAGAATGCCGAGCTCGATAAGACAACCAAGAAGCGAGCTGGCGGTAAGAGAAAGCGGGAGGCGGTCAGCTTGGACGAGATGTACCATGAAGGTGAGTTCATCCCCAGGGATCACAGTATCTCCTTCAACTTATCATACTAACATGCTGTTATAGGCGAGGGTCACTTCGACGATGGCAATAAACAGTCGGGTACAGCCACGCCAGCAGAGCCTGCAGCTGATGGGAAAGCGACGAAGAAGCGTAAGGGAGGCAGTAAGAAAGCCAAGACGACGAAGCAGCGGCTCGCCATCGCGGACGGCGAGATGGACATTTAAACCAAGCATGGCGGGATCACGATCCCCGGCGTATTCATCGGACAGTGAATTGAACCTCTCAGACAAGAAGCTGGGAGGACCTTTGTACAAAAACACACAAGAAAGGGTTCAGGCGTTATATCTGGTACTTGTATGTTTGCCGAGGGGCAGGCTTCAGGAGGGGAGGGAAACATCACCCATAGAATTTGCCTGCTAATTACCTAAGTACCTATTGCGAAAAAGGGAACGAAAAGGGGACGAAAAGACATAGGGGAACGAGGAGGAAGAGTGGCAGAAGGAGGGAGGTGGCCCAAAATTACTTGTTGCGCGCACTAAGGTGACTTAGAGTTCGCCGAACATCGAATTGCTTGATTTTTTAGTATTGTCAACTCGCGAACTTTTTTCTCTTTTACTCTCATGCACGACCAGATCAGATGGATGGGAGGGCTTCGTCGTCGTGCCGTGCTGTTGTAGGATTATGATAGAGGGGTGGATGGGAAGCCCCAAGGAATCAAATGCATATGCGCCGCTGAGGCGTTGAACATTACTGGAATGTCTTGATGATGAAGTGACTGTAATCTGATAGGTGACTCGTGTGCTTGGTATTGTGCTACGTAGTCAATGTCTACTCCATGTAGGTAGAGTGAGAAGTTGGGTAGCCGGGTGATGACGTCCTGGGGTGACGTCCTGGGGCTTAAGTTTCATGTAGTGGGCGATAGTATTTTAGGTTACGGTATCATAGGTATCTACCTACCTAAGTTGTTGTCAACCATCCACTACCATCAAAAAATCAATCTCATCAAGGTGAATATGTCCCTCACTAGTTACATATAGTCCACGAGCCAGCAATGACACTAAGCCAGTAGTTTTTTCTACCTAGTTGCGGTTTTGGTCCATCTGGTCCATCGTGGGTTAACTAAACCCATCCGTTACGTGATAGCAACACCATAGTGGATAATAGAACCGAAGAAGAAAAAAAAAGAGTGACCCTCCTGGGGCTCGAACCCAGAATCTCCTGATAACCGAGCAAACATTGGTGGTTTTACCATGTTTGGTCTCGTAGTCAGACGCCTTACCATTGGGCCAAAGGGCCATCACACCACTGGTCCGAGTTCGATGCCGTACTCGGCCGTTGTGGTAGCCGTCCTACTATGCTACGTTATAAAGCCTTTGGCATCTGCTTTAACTGAACATTAACACTACTTTTTACCTAAGTGCAGTACAAGAATAAATAGATTCTAATCAGGTTAGAGTTACAAAAAATGACATTGATGATTCAGAATTTACCTAGGCCAGTACATGAGTTGAAAATTGTACATTGGACAACTGACGTCTTTACAAACACCAAAACTTCACACTTCACGCAATCATAAGAGAAGAACGAGTAAATATCAAAATTTAGTCTATTACGTAGGCTAAAAAGCTCGGCGCGTATCAGCGCTAGCTTTTTCGCTTCATCGTAAAGCTACTTTCTCTTAAGCAAGCTTTTGTTGCACTGAAAACAAGGCCAGTGGTCCCGCGCCTCGTTGCCCAATCTATAAAAGTTTCTAGGCCCGCGACCCTGCCCAATTTTGCGTGTCTTCGTCTCCCTTCCACTTAGCAATGCAGTGACTGGGATGACCATTTGTCTCCCGTGAGAGTTGTGACGCAAAAACAGGTAAATCAAGTACGAGAATATATGATGCAAGAAGGCAAGCAGGCGATCTTAGACTGCGCCAGATGCCAACATCTTCTTCCGCAGGTAGTTCTTGTATTCTCCTATCGTGCCGTCCCATGCCTTGATCGATCGGTTCTCGCACACCAAGATCTGCTTAGCAATTCTGTCGAGCAATCTGTCAAGTAGGTTAGTATTGATTCAAAGTTAGAGTTGCTTCTTGTTCTTACCTGAAATCGTGGGATACCACAATGACACCACCGCTGAAGTTCTCAATGGCATCTGCTAAGGCATCGATCGTCGGGATATCCAAACCGTTGGTAGGCTCGTCAAGGAGCAACATGTTGGGAGAGTCGATAGCTAGTAGGGCGAACACGATACGACTCTTCTGGCCTTCAGACAGGGTACCCATCAGCGCGGTCTGGACCGGACCAGATACACCGTATCGGCCCAAAGTCTGCCGCCAGAACTGGTAGTCCTGGGATTTCTCCCGGTACTTGTCGCGAACAAAGTCCAGGGCACTCTTGGTCAGGTCGAGTTGCTCGGCGCTATGTTGGGAGTACAAGCCAAGCTTAAGATGGGTGTGGCGGCGGACGGATCCAGAGGTGGGGGACAGCTTGCCGGTCATCAAGCGAAGCAGGGTACTCTTGCCGACACCGTTGGGGCCCACGAGGGCTGTTCGCGAATCCATGTCGAAACCGAGATCGATGTTTCGGTACAGGTCGTCCTTAGGTTCACCCGAGTACGAGAACGTGACGTCGTCGAAGGATAGGACAGGCGGGGGTAGCTTATCGACGTCGGTAAACCGGAACTTGAATTCCCTGTCTTCCTTGACTTCCTCGATAAGACCATCCGCAATCATCTTGTCAAGAATCTTCTGTCGGGATTTGGCCTGTCGCACCAAGTTGGCATAGGTACCTGCGCTGGCAATGAACTCCTTGATGTGCTTGATCTCTTCTTGTTGCTTCTTGTAGGCCGTCATCTGGTTGGTCTCCTGTTCCTGGCGGGTCTTGACGTAGGAGTCGAAGTTACCACCGTAGTACATGAGCTGTTGCTTTCGCATATCGATCATGGTGGTGCAGACTCCGTTAATGAAATCCTGCGAGTGAGAAACCAGGACAAGAGTGCGCTCCCACTTCTTCAGGTACTCTTCCAGCCACACACAAGCCTCAAGATCCAAATGAGCAGTTGGGTCATCGAGGAGTAGCAAGCTCGGCTTGACAAAGAGGGCCTTTGCCAAAGCAACACGCATACGCCAACCACCAGACATATCCTTCGTCTGTTTGTGAATGGTAACCTTGTTGAAACCAAGACCTGTCAAGATAAGGGAGGCTCGGGTAGCAAAAGTCGAAGGGTCCATCTTGTCCATGTGCTATTCCGTCTTATTAGTAAAATATGGGAAATGTGGGTTATAGATCGAATACATACCTCATAGATATCCATGAGCACAGGGCTGTCGGGACCTTCGTCCTCAAGTAGCTGTTCGGCTAGTCTGTCCAGGCGATCCATCTCCTTTTCAGCCTCCTTGAGAACCCATTCCAAGGCACCCAAGTCGGAAGGAGGAGCACCTTCGTTAAGGAGGTAGATGTCGACGTGTTCGGGAATGGGGTACTCTCGCGCGGCAATAGCTTTGAGGAGGGTACTCTTTCCGCAACCGTTCTCACCGAGAAGTCCGTATCGGCGTCCGAATGATAGTTCGAGGTCGGTTTCGTTGAGGAGGACACGACCGTGGAATGTTAGACTGGCACTGATAATTTTGACGTCCCTGCTGGTAACTACGGATGCCAATACACCGGTGGTGATTCGGTCAGACAAACCATGCTTGTCCTTCTGGTCTGACAGCGCCTTTACCTTGTCTAACTTGCTGTCGTCGGTTGCGGGGAGATCATCGGGATCGGGAGGGGTGTCATCGCCAGCGACGGAACCCGCAGCGCTTGCGTTCTTAGAGGCAGCCTTGGATCCGGCCTTGGATCGGGAGACGAGGGTCTTCTTCTCGCCCTTGCCGTCGGCGGCCTTCTTGGCGAGACGCTTCTCTTTGGATGCAGAAACCATCTTGATGCTATTTATCCCTTTTGTCTATGACCGGAGATGCGAGATGCGAGAAGCGAGATGGTGATGTTGGTATTGATGATGATGATGAAATGGAATTCCGATTGAAGAAATCTACCCCGCTTAGGCCGCTACAATAATAGTAACAACGGGTTTGTTGATAAGATCACAAGC
>JAOXNQ010000003.1:2184629-2237514 GCA_028571165.1 Hypoxylon perforatum | reverse complement strand
CCTCGAGGCCATCGCAGTAGCGCGCGCCGAGCCGGGCCTCGAGCGCCGGGGGCTTGCGGTCCACGTCGTGGTACGCCACGTCCATGCCGAACGCGACGCTGCATTTCAGTGCAATCTGCTGGCCGATGTTGCCGAGGCCCACGAGCCCGAGCGTGCGCCCGCGCAGGTTGTGCGACTGCGCCGTCGCGCTGGCGTGGCACTCCTGGAAGGCTGTCGGAGATGATGTTGCCGACGCGATGCAGTACGGTAGTACGCGGAAAGTCGATATGATCATGGCGATGGCGAAGTCGGACACCGCTTCCGCTGCGGCTAGGCCGCCGTTGCAGTAGGTTATGCCTGGAAATCGCTGTTAGTACGAGGCGCTTGTTAACCGCTTCTTAGCCATGAAGCGGTGTGGCTGTCCAATTAAAGAAATCAACAATGCTTGACATCGACCCGTCCCGGAGCAGGTCACGTTGGCAGATACAGTGGGATTAAGCAATGGAAAATGCGCACCTCTCTCGCCCAACAGTTGCGTATCAGCCCAATCAAAGCCAGTGCCGGCGCTCGCGAACACCTTCACACTGTCCGGCAGCAGGGAGATAAGCTCGGCGTCCCAATGGCCCATCTCACCGCCAGTACCCCAGAAGGGGCGAAAGACAGCGGTGAAGTTGCCCCAGCGGCCCTCGCGCAATGCCTGGATAAAGGCTGGGCGTTGGCGCTCGTCGGCATCGGGTCGTATTACGTCGAACAGCGTCGTGAACTCGGTATACGTCTCCGGATTGTACTTAACGGGGTCACCGATGTGCAGAACGACAGGCTTAGTCCCTAGCGGACCCCCCGGCACGCCGGACAAGGATGATGACGATAATGGGGCCGAGGTTGGTATTATCGGCTTCGGGGGACTGAGAGTTGTGCTGCTGGTAGGGCGCGTGGCGGCCGAAAGTGCGGGGGAGGTGGAGCGTGGGGTCGGCGGCGCCGTTGGCATCGGGGTGTTAGTTGGTTCCGCCATTGGAGTTGCGGATATTATATTGTCTTTTCTCGTCGCTTTTGTACTGTGATATATTCTTCCGCCTACTATTGTTCTTCTTCTACAATCGGGCGGTGATGGGTTTGAAATATGGGAGTGGTGTGGATGTGTAAGAAAATAAAATGACAAGAAAAAAGGAAAATTAAAATGAACAGGTATACCGGTCCCAAAGATTCGAAGGCGGTGGCTTTCTCACAAGGCCTCAAGTTTTCAGGTAGGACACGTTTTTTTGTGTGTTTCCCTCCCAGGTTGAGTAGGATCGTCACGTCGGAGTAGGTCCCTTCACCGCCGAACTTGGGCTGTTTGGGGCCTTGGCCTTGGAGAAATAAGAGGTTGCGCCGGGAGTTATAAGCCGCAGCCTAGCTTGATTCGACGTGATGTGGGGGCGTCCACGACGCTCGACGCTACCTAGCAATCAATGCCTAGGTCAAATTGAGGCATTGATGGCTCCCAACGCTTCATAAAACTCTCTTCTAAGATGGTCGTTGATGGGTTGATGGGGCTACTAAGGCTTCCTAAACCGGATGCCTCGCTGATAAGTTCAGCCAAGCGAAAGTGGATGGAGTTTATCCGACTCGTGCGCCGTGGAGCGGTGGCTTTTTTCTTCACGAGGGGGGAAAAGCGTCTGAGGTCACACACATAACCGGAGTGACTGAACAAGGGGAGAGAAGGTGATGGATGGAGCTTTGCCAGCTTGCCTGATCGTGGGGGAAGCTGGAGAGTTTTCTCCTTACCTTTGGCTACGTACCGTAAAAAATAGGGTCCGCCAACGGCAGAAACCGCCGGGATGCCACTTCTGGCAATACGGACCAATGAGGTCTAGCATCTCATTGGCCAGGCGAGTGTGGGGTTATACTTCTCTGCCACATGGCGTTGAAACTTGCTTTGATCCTGTGCCTCATCTGCTCATGTAAGACAGTAAGCCTTTGGAGCCTCCGACGATCGCCGCCGTTCTTGTCTTGCCCTGGAGCTATGTCAATTGAGCCTAGAAGAGCCTATGTGGAAGACTGTAATTAGTTGCCGCATTCCCGGGTCGCCACCAAGCATTCTGGCATTAAGGTTCAAGGCAGAAGGCGTTGAATGTGCCCACAGATCGATCGACCAGATGGTTAACACAGATAGATGAAAGTTCCATTCCGAATTCGGATAGCATCAATGTATCACAGGAAGGCGCCAGTATTCGATAAGAATGCGGGTAGCTACCTAGTATGAGATATATTGGTTAATATGATGAATGTATTACTCTTTGGCGCCCCGGAGCAACCACCAGATAGATCTAGTGGCTTGGTAGAACTTAGTGAGTGACCTTGTATCGTGAGATATGAGACTGCGCAAGGCGACTTGCATGCTCGTCGCCAACATTGTAATCAGGTAGGTGGTTCTTTCGCCTATACTTCAGTCGTACGGTAGCCCCGCAGGCAATATGTGATGAAGTCTCCGTGAAACCGTCTGAGGAACAACCGTGCTACTTCGGACTTTTCTGGGCCGGCACCTAAAAATGGTCAAGAGGTAACGCCAGCTTAAGAAACATCTCGATGAGTCGTAAGAGCCAGGGAGTCGACATAACCTTTTAATATAATTGATGCTGAGGCTCCAGCGAAGTACTTCAGGTAGTTATTCTATATTTAAGCTGTGACGTCAGTATTGCGTGTTTGTTACAGCGCCCATGCTGATGACCATTTGGAGAATAACGCTGCAGAAACATTGAGCAGCACTGAAGACCTCATTGGCGGTGTACCTCAGACTCGCTGACAAGTGTTTGGCCGATTACGTATCAAATGTGGAAATTGGGAGCTCCTGTAGCCGATAGAGCACAGAAGACTGCGATGTTGAGATTCTCAGCAGAAATATGTCTTGTTTAACAGGCTTGGCAAGTACGGCGCCTACTATGCTTCGCTGTAGATGTCATGAAGCTAACAGGGGTGTGATAGGCGGACTTAACACCGATTGGTCGATACTGTACGAGCTGCATGCCAAGACCAAGATCTATTTCGAAAAAGATGACTAAGATGCGGGAGATCACATGACTCAGCTTAGCATCAGGCCTCAGCAACCAAACACCACGTAACTTGAACCAATAGTTCTACCATTTTAGCTGCCGGAGCGGTCTCTTTCACCGTTTTCTTCAGCCCTATTGTAAAGTTCCCTCTTGCAGTACCCTCCGAAATGTCTCCACGTCGCTTTACCGATGTTGCCTATTACGTTGAGTCCGGATAGACAAATGTACCGACCATAACAGGGCTTGGGCCAATAGCGTTGCTCTATTGAAAAATGGTAACGGTCGCTGAAGCTGGGATTCTCCAGTAAACTTCCGAACCAGCTCGAATCCCGTTCATCTATCCTTGAACTATCTCAATATCAAAAGTTCTTTTGTAAGGGTGCGGGATTGATGCGGGACTTCAGTTGTCAAGATCGTCGGTCAACCCCCACAGCATCCTTCTCAACGGATATCTGCCATTCTTATCTCTTAAGGTGTACACTCCAAGTAAGTACGTATTTATGTAAGCAAGTAAGGAATTCACTGGGTTGGCAGTCGATAAGTTGTCTACCTCTCATCGCTTCTCATAAATCATCGTATCATCTCAGCCACTTAAATTCTTCTCGTTTACTTACAGAAAGGTGTCAACCTTATCTTCCACACTACCGATACAACCCTCCTCTGATAGACGGTCCGAAGATCTTCATACCTAAGCGAAAAGCCCGAAAAAGAAGAAATGCCTGTCACGCCAGGAGAGTACTGGAACCTAATCGAGCGAAATCGGCCGCCCATTAAGCGAAGGGCCAATCATGCCAAGGTTCGATCCGGGTGCGTCACATGCAAGACCAGACGCGTGAAATGTGACGAGAGGAAGCCGCTGTGCCTCCGATGCGAGAAGTCAGGGCACCTATGCGCCGGCTACGAAGACGCCAGCGCCGCCAAGCGCGGCAAAGAGACTCCACCGGCGGCTGGTTCGGCAATTTCTAAGAGAAACGCGGTCATACGTCCGAGACCCTTGCAACTGTGTCGGGCCATCGACGCGACGCAGCCATCCTCACTCGGAGTCACTCTTCCCGCGTCGCTGACGCCCTCTTATCTGGATAGCAGCGATGCCCCTTTCTTCGAGAGGTTTTCTTCTCAGATAATTAAGGATATCGCGAGCTGGTGCACTGCCAACATCTGGAAGGGGATACTCTGCCAAGTTATGCAGGACCAATGCATACAACACGCGTCATTGGCGTTAGCTGCTATGCTTCTAGCAGTTGAGAAGTCATCGGATTCAAACTGTCTGTCGTCGGTGCCGTTGACACAATACGCAGAAGGGCGAGCGGCTCTCCGTCATTACATGAAAGCCATCTCATTGTGTCGGCAGCGCCTATTAGATGGGATAACCAAGGATACTATTCGCTCTAATCTAATATGCACTTTTCTCTTCGCCATGATAGAAGTACTCCAGGGTAACATGAGTACGGTCGACCGGATTATGGTCAATGGCTCATTGCTGATACGAGACGCGATCAATGCAAAGGCTCCTACGCTAGTATGGGACGAAGAACTTGAGGATCTGAAGGAGGGTTTCGATGGGATGACGATTATGTGGGGACTGTGTCCCTTCTTTCACGGGCAGAAAGAGATCTATACAGTGGTCACGTTGAAAGGCCCGTATCTAGAGATACCGGACAAGGACGCGCCCTTATTTGACATTCGGCAACGTTGGAGTACGTTTCAAAACGATTTAGGCCTATTCGTGATGAGCGTGCGCTGCGGAAAGGTAGTCAGCCCACAGCACATGAGTTCAGTGATATCGGAAAAGTCGATGTACATGGCGCAACTCAGAAAATGGATGCCATTGATAGATACGCTGCTAGAGAGGGAGAAAGCTGCGTCGGCATTCTACCAGTTAAGCATGATGAAAGCTTCTGCCCTAACCCACATCATATTCCTGTCCTGTTTTCTCGACCGGTCCGACATCTCATATGATTCACAACTTCAGAGCTTCATCGAGGTCCTACGCATCTGCCAGAGATTCGTACCAGATAAGCCACCGACGCACTTCAAATTTTCGCTTGACATTGACATATTCCCCATAGCCTCATTCCTTGTCACCAAGTGCCGGGACCAGAAAACACGGCAGCTAGCCTTGAAGGTTTTCACCGAGATCACCCATCGACAAGTGTTGTGGAATAATCAAGGCATGCTCAAATCATTGCAGGCCCTTGTCGACTTGGAGCACAAGGGAAGAGACAAGAGTGGATTTATCCCTGCGTCTTCGAGGTATTTCTTCGTGGGCTCCCAGTGGGATCTAGAGCAACGCCAGATGATGGCGTGGTTCGTAAGTGTGGGCTCCGTACCGACCGAGTCCGGCGATCTACCGACGGTGCGTGTACCGATAAGCTTTTGACGAAACGAAGCGCCAAACAATCAGCGTGCCTAGGATAAGGGTAACTGGCGACTGAAATATCAATTTGATCGCGTGCAAGGACTGCTACACGCTAAGTAACCCATGACAATTTGAAACGACCATCAATCCACCCCACCGCACTAGGACTCCTAGCTAGAAAGCGATTCGAGAGCACGGCGAGACACCGGACCCAGAATAAAGTCCAAATTCATGAGTCGCAAGCGGCCAGTTTCAAAGCGTTCCAGCATAGCTGATGAAAATAGTCGAGTAAAGGATTCCATGCCACCAACCTGCTTGACCGCGCACTCCCCATCGCGGAAGCGAGCCGGCGGCCGTTGTTGATCGTACATGAGCAACACCAGCTCCTCCACGTCGACACTGAACAGGATCTTGTCCCAGCGAAAATGGTTTTCGAACTGAAAGTTGCGCAGCCAGCATGTCACCGACAATCCCAGACGTTGGATTCTCTGCTTGTAAGGATCTTGCGCTTGAGCAGTGTCGAAGAGGTCAGCCAGGCCTAAGTAGTCCACATCTCCGATGATCACAAGCAGGTCCGAGGCCGGATTGATATACAGGAATCGCGGCGTGAGCACGCCGTTCCTTGGCGCAAAGACTTTCAAGGGAACCGTAAAGTGCTTCAGTGCTAGCACGCGGGCCTCGGAGCAAGTAGAGAGTGCTGCCGGGTTGCTGCAGTTCGATAGCCATGGCGAAGGCCCGAACCTCAGTCTGGGGATGTTATCGACCACGTTGCTATCAATCGTTTTGTGCAACTCTACCACGCGAGGCCCAAAGGATGCGTTCCATATCTTGATGCGCAGCTCGGCTGGAAGCAAGGGGAATAGTGTAAACTCGGTTGGGGGCACCTGGGGCTGCTGCCCTTGCCCTTGTGGGTTTACAGACATGTTCTGCACTTTATTCCAATGGAAGAAACTCCACATCTTTCTGACCTAATAACATATAACAGATGACCGTCTTGTTCACTTCGGGAAATAGACTGCGTGAGTTGAAACTGCAACGTGCTCCAAGGATACCCAAATAGGCCCCCGGCTCAGTGGCGTTCACATTTACCTAGAAAGAAACGATGCCTTATATGGTTTCATGTGTGGGTGTGCAAATAATCAGTGAAATAATCGAACTACGAACAGGCCACGAATATCTTAACTCGGGGTAATTATAAACGCCCTATATCTACCCGAGGTACTGATATCAGGAGTCTTGGAGGTTAAGGGGCTCTCCAAGTACCCAACTCGGCAATGATCTCCGGATGAGTCCCTTTAGGGATATCCGCAGCTAAATCACGTGATCCTGGCTACGTCAACTCATCATCGCCTCCCCCTTTTTCCTCAAGAAGCCGAATAAGAACCTAGGTTGTTGTCTCCAACAAGGGGCAACTTTTCGCCCATCGGACCATATGACATAATTATCAATTAAATATTCCTGTCCAATACTTGGATATCCTTACCTATTACCTAAGCCATCATACATCCTAAAAGAAATCATCATACTAAAACCAACAGCATAACCAAAAGGAAATTGAAGACGTGTACTGAGCCATGCACCGAGATCAGGGCTGCCATCGAGTCCTCCGTTTGATTTCCGCGACCGATCCACTCCTTGATGTGCTGTAACTTGATATCGCGAATCTTCACGTGAAGTACGACGGTTAGCTACGGAGCTCGTAAGGCGTAAGGACTAGGGGCGGGGCACAACTTCTTACCTGGTCCATCTGCGGCTTCAAGCCGCGCGGCTCAACAGCCTCCGAGACCGTGTCCTCGGCGTGAGCGGTGCCATCAACAAGTATAACCCTTGAGTGGTTGAGCATGTCCGTCACCGTCAGGATCGGCGACCCGATCGCCGCGGTGCGGTCGTAGCTGTTCTGCACGATGAGCAGCTTGTCGGTAGTATCCAGAAAATCGTTGGTGATGGCGTACTTCTGCAGGAAGTACTCGTTCTCGCGGCCGTAGTCGCGCGACCGCTGCCACGCTGCATTCAAACAGATGTCGACGGGCCCGCGCGCGTACGCTTCGGGGAGCACGTTGTCTGATGGGATCGACACGTCGTTGATCGGGTAGTAGTTGCAGCTGATGTACGTCCACGCCGGCTGGCTGCTCTCGATGCTGCCGCTGCTGGCGCGGCTGATGTTGCTGTTGAACGCGTTGATGCACGAGGATCCGTTGGCTACCTCCCACGACGCCGCCAGCAGCGGGATGCGTAGCACCTGGCTCGCCGTCGTTGCACTCAGGGTCTTGCTGATGAGGTCATCGAGGGGGTTCGCAGTTGGGTACTTGTCGACCCACGGGTAGTTGAACTTGGAGACGGCCAGGTACGTGTGCGAGACGGCGCGGTACAGCCGCTCGTAGCCCAGCGCCGTCGAGTTCTTGCAGATGTTGAGGTCCGGCAGCACGCCGTCGCAGTTGCGGTCCTGGATGCACCGCTTGAACTTCAGCATCGCGGCCTTGATTTTGGAGGATGCGTCCGGCGACACCGCGTCGTACACGTCGCTCGCCCACTTCGTCGAGTCGAACTTGAACTTGTTGGAGCCGAGCGGCCCGAATGAGTTTAGAGCGGGTGAGGAGGCGATCGCGCCGTAGAATGTGTCGGCGTGGTGGAGACGGGCTGCTACGGCGAGGAAGCCGCCGTATGAAGCTGCGACATATCAGTTTCGTTATCGATGCAGCGTACGAGAGGGATATTGTACTTACAGCCACTATAGATAACCTTACTATGAGCAGCACCCAAGACGGTCCTCTTGATCCAATTCACAAAATCAACCCCGTCCTGCAGCACATTGTCCATCGTCAACGAATCAAACGCGTCGTTCGAAATATTCAGCGGGTTGTAGCCGGGCGGGTAGCTGCCGCCGTGGAAGTCGCCGAAGAAGCGGTGCTCGAGCATGGCGACGAGGGCGCCCAGCTTCGGCGCGTAGTCCATGAAGACGCTCGTGTTGAGCGTCGCCATGCCCGCCTCCGCGCTCTGCACGAACAGGATCGGCCCCCCCGGCTCGAAGTGCTGCGTGTTCAGCTGGTACCGCTGCCGGAAGGTCGCCGACCCGGCGTCTGCCGTGTGGTTTATTTTCTGCACGAAGTCCTGCGTCGCGATCCCGCTCGTGTTTGATTGTACCCGTGCGGGCGGGTGCCGCGCCGTGGCCATCGCGGCGGGGAGGGCCAGAAGTTGGAATTTCATCGTTGGTGTCTGTTACGTGTCTTATGGTCCTTTATTGATGTCTCGTAGACGATATTCGTGACCTATGAATGTCTCACTCGAAATATGACAATATTAGGCGCCTCTTTTGGTATGGTTCGATTCATCAACATCAGGGCTCATGGGGACAATGGCCGAATTACGTGGACTAAAATCACAAGGTGGCCGGTCCTAATTCACCCTTCACATTCTGGAAACCGGGCCATTTGACCAACCATCCCTCTCTATTCGGGCCTGGATTTTGCTATAGGGGCACAGAAACATGCAGCGAAGATCAAATGACAACCTGTCAAAACTACCGATGACAGGTGAAATAAGGTTAGAAGCGCATACTGCCGAGGACTGCCGCATCATATTTAAGGATTGACATGCACATGCCAGTGTCGCATCAAGGTTCAGTGCATCATCTCCGCAACCGAACCCAACCCTTTCTGGACTTATGAAGGAAGCGGTGGCAGCACGATTCCTTTTGGGTTTTCTTCACGTGTAGTTTATCACCGAATACCTTCTGTTTCAAGCGTGATAGTAGGGTTGTAGAAGAAAATGGATAATTAGACACGTTGGTTCCCCTAAATCTTCTGAGAACCAGTCGTCTGCCCGATTGATATGAGGACCCAAACTCTAACATAGCAGGCCATCTCAGAGCAGTTAAATGACGACGGCTGAGAATAACTCCATTTCTACCCTCATCATATATAGATGATGATGATGATGATGATGTATATTAATCGTCCTATACGGGGGGGACCGCTTCAGTAGCTATCCCTATCACACACTTGACCTCCCAGGGGGTACTCAGGACGTGTGAGGCTAGGATCCCCTTAATAAGGCGTACCTTACTAAGGATAATATACTTTACAGAGTATACCCTAAGGCATAAACCAACCCATCCCACAACTCTCGGCTAACGGCCTCACTGGAAGTTCGCAACAGCGTACACTGCCACTACGTCTCCCCTTCAACCGCTTCGCGCTGAAATTTCCTAGGGCATCTCCACCTCCGTGCGTGGTTTCCGCCCTTTAAAACCTCTCTATCCAGTATCCTTCCTTGGTATTCTTGCTCCCGTACTATCCTCCCCTCCATGTGGAGTCCTGCCCACTGAAGATATGCCGTATCCACCCTCACCGCCTTGTGTACTGGTGCCAAGAGTGATTTGAACGGGTCGTACGCTTGCCGATCGATACCGCCGTTGGAATATGGAGCAGCTCGTGTAGCCATACAGGAGCTTTCGATCGGAGTAGTTGTGACCGGAGGTATGAAAATACCGTCAGGGTTGCCCACCGCTGGATTCGAACCAACTGGTCTCTTGTACATGTAATACAAGGGACCCAGCCAGGTGCTTAACCACTGCACCAAGTGGGAACATCATATATAGATAGATCGTCCACAGGAAAGCTGAGTCTGAGTTAAGCTGGAGATAAGACGGCGCTTGCAATCCGAACCAACCTCGGGTATAACAGACGTCTCCTTGAAAGTTAAGTTTCACACGAGCCACACCAGAGCTCTGACGTGCTGATCTTGTAAAGTTATTTAGAATTAATATTTCATTTGTCATCAACCACAGTTCGTTTCTGGACCGACCCGCACAACACAGCTCGACCACGGCGAAGCCGGTACGATGTGCCGTCTTGTATATAGTGTGTGAGAGAGACTCCCTCCGTGAACCAGATTTAATATTAGCAAGACAAGCTTCAGGGTCTAACATGACTAGAATAAATATAACACATCGGTCGATTCTTACAGAGCTGTGCTATTCAGAGTGGGAAACCCGTTGATTGACAGAGTGTACTTCATAGAGCGAAATCTAGACGCCTAGCAACACCGTGCCTGTGTCCATTTGCGCCCAACATCGCAACGCAAGGTCATGGTATCTTGATATTGTATAAGGGATGAGAAGCGACGAAAGTTCTGCGATTAGTCGCATTCCAAACAAAAAAATAAAATGAAAAACAAGAAAAAGATTGTAAAGGAAAATACAAATAAGATATGCAGGACCTACGGGGTTATACAGCTTGCTTCACAAACACAATATAAACACTCCTTAGATAAGTTTTCCTCCTCTGCAAACTTGTTTTCCCACAGTTAGGGGGGGCATAAGAAGTTTGGCCACTCCATAAATCACACAGCAACGATATTTAAGATCTTTGCAGTTCCCAGCTTCTCATAAAATTCTCAAGGACGTCTCAGCTCCCACGTGCTCTTAATATCATCGAGATAACCTATAATAACAATACATATTGACTGTGCTACTTGAGGAATCATAAACCATGAGATCCCTCAGATGTTTTCAAGTGTACATCTAAGCCTCTACCCCTAACCCCTAAGTCTATTTCGCACTGACACCTCGTGGTACCTTATTACAGCAGCCATTTCTACCTAAGCATACATTGACTTGAGTAAAATGGTCAAGCCTATATAGACAGTTTATATGTATATTCTGCCCTCATGAATTTGAAAAGTACATACACAAAGGAAAGGCTAGCAAAAATGATTGAAGACGAGGTCTCGTTGACGATAATGTCTTTATCATGCCGAAAATAATGCAAAAGATCATGAATCGTTCCAATTTGTGCTTGCTAGAGTTATCTTTCGGTGAATATTGTTTAGCTCAACGATCTAAACAACGGTACTGGATCTAAACAACGATGCTGGGTACCTCATTTTAATAGTGAATGTAAATACCTTAGCTATTACAAGCGGCAGACGAAACAACGAATCTAAACTTTACAATCATATACAAGCTATTTTATATATTGCTAGTTCCTCCGTTCCTTAGATATACGTGCTTCAAACTTCCAACATTGGCAACCTGTCCACCGAAAACTCCGATCCGAGAGAAAGTCAACATATTCAGTTGAGACCTATCCACCTACGATAGGAGCACTCAACGGTTCACGCTCATACTTAACGCGGGTGGTATTCGTCCCTTTTCTCCCACCATCCAATTCCTCTTTCACTCAATCCTCACATCCATTGATCCGGTCAACGCCTCAATTTCACAAGTCGTATCTCCAACCATCGCAAATAGCCACGGCGAGATGTCGAACACATCAGTCAACTCCGTGGCTAGTAGCGCCCAAGGTGATCTCGCTGTACAACTGTCGCGGCTGGTCGACATTCAACAGGATGTCATCAAGTCTCAGAAGGATACCATCGAGTCCCTACGGGCGTTGGTACTTGATCACAAGGAGCAGATTGACGAGCGAGACGCCACCATCGACCGAATGGAGGAGGAGCATAACCGTCAAACAAAGGCACTCGAAGGGATGTCGGCGGTCCGAGACGCCCAAGAGGACAAGCTGGATGCGAATACTAAGGAGATCAACGACTTGAAGGATGTCATCGGAGTCCTACTATACTGCCTTAAGCGCATGCCTTCGACCGACGCTGGGACCCAGACCGATCAACAAACGAGACCGACCGAGGCAACACAGACACACAATCCAGCGGCCAACGCGACGGACGAACAGCTCTATCGATTGCTACTCGAGGCCGGAGAAATAGATGTAGCTGCAGAGCTACAGGCTTCCGCAAGAAAAGTTGATCGGTTGATGGCTCTTGGTCGTGCTTGGATGTATGAGACCCAGGAATCCATGGAGTCATCCCCCGCAGATAATGGTGTGGTTCTTGGACTGACCTTAGATAAGAACTACGTTACTAATTGTTGATAGACCAGATCAAGACGTTCGTGGAGCGAGCCACCGCTGCCGGTATCCGCGTTGAGGACCCCGAGTGAGACATACCTGGGTAATATTAGGCCAACACGAGCGTATGTATGGGAATGTAAACAAGAACAATCTGAATATGAAGTAAGGCACGTGCATAAGCGTCATATGCAATAGATATGCTAACTTCTGGCCAGGAATGGTTACAGATGTCAATCGGATTAATACATTTCACTCTAGGGCTTATGGTGGGATTGAAGATACACCTTAGCTCTTTTACCATCCCTAGGGGGGGTGGGAACAGATAACAACGGAATGATTGACATGATACAACATTAGAGGGAAATTGAGTTTATGGATGGTTGATTTTAGAGGTCGAGAGCACTGGTCATAAGAAGTTGCGTGGCGTCATCAATACAGCGGAGGAAATTCCTTCCATAGGTAGACATTAAGAATGAAGGGGTAGTTACCTTGATAGACATGGTTGTTTCCTCAAGTCCAACCATCTCACGTGATTATGCCTGTAGGTGTAATCTCTACTGTTCCTTCTACTACCATTTGATGCATCGACTCATGTACTAATCACTGGGCTAATCGCTATGGCGGTTAGTTTGCCACGACCAACGGTACCAAACTCCTACCTTTCGGTTCTTCATCTCTACCTTCACAACAATTACATTACCTCTCTTTCTTCTACACTCTCATATAGACGACACTTTTTCGAGCATCAAACAATTATGTTGTTTGCCGCGAGAATAATGTGCATGCACCATTTACCTGTAACGTCGTCTTCACTAGCACCGATGATCCTTGTCTATTCGTGGTTTGCTTAGACACTTCTCTCTTTTCGAAGCAACCGAAGCTTCTTGTTCTACTCCTACCCGTCGATAAACCTTCAATCCAGTCCTACTTCCACCGGATGAACCTGTTTCCCAGCCCACTCGAACCGTTAGACTGGCTGCCGACCCATTCCAAGCAGATGAGAGGCTGTATCCATTGCAGCTACGCCGTGGACGCCGTTAACAAGATGTCGGCTCACTACCGCACCCATCATCAGACTGAACCCTCGAGCCACACGACCATTCAACGCCCATCGAATCTACCAATAATAGACTAGCACACCAACTCAACGACTTATCCTTGGTAGCCGAACAAGAAACCCAGCAGCCCCTTAGACCGTACCGCGTATGTGCTGTGTGCCTGGACGTACCCAAACAACAACAATAAGGGGTAATTACGTGGATGAGAAGTAAGTTACTTGCCAAGATTTGCATATTTATCTGCTCCTTCAGCACGCCTCTTACTAACAGGCTGCAGACAATCTCAACTCTGACGACATCCAATATGTCTCCGTGATCTCTGTTGTCACCATGCCTATCGCCCCAGCTAGCAACTCCTGCGAAGGGTGAGCTGGATATTTGGGAAGAGTAGCGGGAGACCTTCCACCAGTCTATTTCGTCCTGAGCAAGACTTCTAAAGGTTTCAGCGTGTCGTCTTCATCGCTGCTCTAGCACTGAGTCGAACCCGTCATATTCGACTCCGTCTCCTACACACCACTACCCTCATCTACACATGTTGCCTACCTCGGCTGACGTGCTCTTCAAACAACATCCTCTCTACAACTACTCTGTCTTTCCTTTCGGCTACTTTCTCTATCAATCCAGACCTGCTATACATCCAGCGCTCTCAAATGAGAAAGCAGGATTCCGACTACCAGAAAAGCAGACCTAGTCTCCTACGCTATTAGAGTTTCACCACTTCCCCAACTATCGTCGATTATCCAAAAAGATTTCTTTTGGAAGTTATGTAGAGTTGACCTGTCACAATCACTCTCATTTCCTTACCATACCCAAACTTTGTTGTGTTCCAGGGATTCCAGAACTGTCCCCTAGCAAGGCCCAACGTGAAGTTAATGGAATCGGAGTATCGCCATGGCATTCCTGACGCCAACAAGCTTTACCAACTCGACCCGTCTGCTATGATTAAGCTCATTACCGAGGCAGTGCTCTCCAGAAGCCTAGGGATGATAACCGGAAATGCCCTACTTGCCGCAGATGTGCTTGGAGGCTGCATTTTTTACGCTATGGTACGATGGGGGCACTTGAAACGGCCATGATTAGAAGGCCCTTGGCATGGCTATCGGAACAGGTTCCGTCCTAGACATGTTCAGCTCGTTTGGTATTGGGTTCGTGCAGGCAACGCCACATCATATGTTGGAAATTCCAGACTCAAGAGCACAAGAACACCTCGATCGAAGGGCTTGGGAACCCTTACCAAAGTTACCCTTCTTGCCGAAGCCAATCTTTACGGTCGTCACTATATTAGGTGGCGGGAGAAATCCTAGGAGATCAGTTTCTTAGCCTTGAAGACTGGTATATATAAAGACTTAGTTACACAACACGATGAGACGGTGACCCAGGATTTACCCATCGAGTCAGCTCAGAAACTTCGATTACGCGCGAGTGTTGCTCAATGCTGGAGCAAAAGTCAACCTAAGAAACATCAGCGAGGATATCCCATCTCCGTTGATGGCATGTATACTTTCCTATGCTTGCGACTACGACCCCAAATTTGAGTACTTCCTCAAAATCATAACTCGCAAACTCATCAAGAAAGGAGCAGATCTAGACAGCTCCTTCAACGGAAACACGCCTCTCACCGCAGCCATCTTCATGGAAGACACACTGCTGCTTCAAAGATTACTTAAGGCAGGGGCAGATACATCGAAGCCAAGGGAAGCCGACGGCTGCACGCCCATCGAGCTCGGCGGTGCTGCTGAGAAAGACACGAACCGAGCTGAATAGCGAGAATCCAGATTCACATGTCGACGGCTCCTAGAATCCTCTCTGCCGAGCAAGGTCGCTCCGTCTTAGGCGACACGACAACACCCGGCGCAGCAGGTCACTGGCTTTGTGCGGCACGAGCTTTGCCTGGCAAAGTCTCTACGTCGAACTTGGCTTTCGTCATGGCATATATCCTTCTAGAGAGGGGTGTGTAACTGCTTGGTACAACCTTCACTCCCGAGTCAGACTTCCATCTGCGACACTTATTCACTCTAAATTCTGATCCTCTGAGAGCGACGACAACGTTCCGAGCACAAATCAACAACAGACCACCATAGAATGCTCCAGTCATACCTAACCAGTCTGATCGTCATCAGCAGCCGCCCCAAAAGGTCCCCGCCACATCTTCATCTGCCGAGAACGCTGAGGATCAAGCCACTGGCGAAGATGGCGTCCATAAGAAAGGCAAATGGGAAAAGAAGGTCGAAGCCGTATGGGAGAATGTAACCATCGTTAACCACATCACCGCCAATCCGCCCCGCCCCATATCAAAGGCATCGGATGCAAAGGCATTGGCGCTAAAACTCGACAAGGATTTATCCAAGGTGTTGACAGGTCGAGTCAAAAAGCCAAAGCCATGGGCGGCCACCAAGAAGGGCGGCAAGGCCAATGAGGATGATGGCAGTGATGATGATTCGGAAAATGGATACATCATGGCAAAGGCACTTGCTATTACTATACGACACTTATCCAAGAAGAAGGATAAGGCTGCGGACTCTGACGATGATTCGGATACATCCAACGACGACGGAGTCAGCGATGGTGGAGAAGCGACGACTCATGATGGAGAAGAGAAGACTCCTTTTGACGGTATCGATTAGGGAGAGTATCAAGAAACACCAACATACGAACTCCATCAAGAGCTGCTTAAGCGAAGATCTCAAGGCCAATTGAAAGCTCACAAGAAATGGGCCAAAGCTGCCTTTACACGAAAGACGACCGACTGTCAGAGATCCTTTCTCCAGGGAACTGAGCCCCGCCAGTCGGAGCCAATCTAGACTCCATCCCTGAGGCCCCTACAGTCTCACGGCCTTGGACCTCATCTCGTTACACCAAACTCTCCGCTACCTCCTCGCGCTCTGCGCTGCCCTACAGATCACAGCAGAGGCCATCCTCCCTTTTGTCAATCTCTACTCCCCCTACCGTTTCGTCTTGTTTATTCTTCTTCGCCGTGTAATTCAACAAGCTCTAGGTCCAGAGCTGTCAGCGGGGGTCCATCATCATCGTCCTAAATGAGACCGCTGCCTGTCAACCTGCAGCCTAACGACTCGCCGTCTATCAACCAACTACCAGCATACTTGCGGCTTAACAATGAGATTTTTTACAGCCCCTCTTTTACGAGATTTTCGGTCAACTGGTCATCAAGTAAGGAAGTGCGATCGAAGTCATATCATTCGACTCGACCCCGATTTCCCACGAGTACAACAGCATCATTAAATACAGATAGTACTTAGATTTAGAAGATTCGATTACGATTGTGACCTACAATGAGTGGCTGCAGTCTGTGGACATGGGCCTAGAATCTGCACGGAAACAGAAAGCCTTAGAGCTGAAGCTATCAGCAGCAAAGTCCCAAGACCTCAAACTTGGTGGAATAGAGGGTCAGGTGACTGCAATCTGTGGACACATGTGTGGATTTGAAGGCTCGCTCCGTCCTATCTTCGATGCCTACCCACCTTAGGGACTTGAGAATCACCAAGCTCATTGCTCTAGTCCCCTCTAAGGAACCAAGCAGGTAAGAAAATCACTTCTCACATTGAAACTGTGGTGATTCACAATCAGCTAACGATGACTTAGACTGGACTACGATGACTTTCTCAGTACGGCAGACAGGGACAAGGGATGGCTAGAAACACTCAAGATAGGATAGAAATTGAATTGAGATGAAAATGAGGATAAATGGAATTCGTTGCCACTTGGCCACATAACCTAATTGCCTGATAGGCGGCATGGCATTCTATATATATAGCAAGACTTCCACCCTCACTTACATAGCTTCCTAGTTGTCTGGATAATACACCTAATCTCAGCTCATATACCGTCTCTTCTAGCAAGATTCACTCCAACCCAGTCAAGATAGGTATGCCATATCCGCCCTTACGATTAACTATACTAGCGCAAAAAATAATTTAAATAGGTCGTACGCTTGCTGGTCGACACCGCTGTTAAAATATGGAGCAGCCCATATAACCATAAAGGGGCATTCGATCGAAGCAGTTATATAAAAATACTGTCAAAGTTGCCCACCGCTAGATTCGAACTAACTGGTCCCTTGTACATATAATACAGGGGACCCAGCCAGGTGCTTAACCACTGCACCAAGTGGGACTGTTCGTAAGGACGAGGGGTAAAAGAACTGAGTGTGTGAGATGATGTTTTCGTTAAAATCACTCGCGCGCAAGACCAGGGAGAATCGGCATGAAGGGATAAGGAAACATAGAGAGGTAGAGTGTAGTGTAAAGAAGACTTAGCAAGCCTGCAGGCTTTAGACAACCTCATTAAATGCCTACTATCACACTATTACCCCGTTGGATGCTGACAATTAATCGTAGACAATAGTCTCCGCGTTTGAAATGAATGATTTATGTGTATTGCCCCCTAAAAACTGTAGCAATTTAAAAAATCTATGAGCCAACGTCGTTACGTGACCAACCGACCGACCGATCGACCACTTAAGCATCCAAGCCGTCCAGCTCTATAAGCTTGGCCACCATCCGGATAACCTCGTTGTCCTGAACATTCGCCTGCGGATCGTTGACCTTGAGCGCGATCACGTTGTCTACCATGCCCCTGAGTCTCGAAACCAACACTCCGATCCTAGCCCAGCCGCGAAGCCTGCGGTTGAGATGCTGTCAGTGATAATGCTAGAAAGTTTGTGGTTTGCTAAGGATAGACGTACCGTAGCCACCCATCGACCACTAGGCCCCGGCCAAGCGTATCCAGCTCGATGGAGCCGGAGAATAGAAGCAGCGTAAAGGCGTTGAACGCTACACAAAGCCAAATAGTCAGCATATAAATCTCTCATCTCACCCCATATCGCATAACGCCCATAAAATCACACAACTTAAGGGGGGAAAAGAAAAGAACTTACGAGTAAGGTCCCGAATAAATATCTTACTCGTAGCCATCAAATTGAAATACGACAGAAACGCCGCGCCACCCGGAAACCCCTGACTATCATGCAGGGTGCTCGCGGGGTGAATAAACACGCGCCCGCTATCCTGCGTATAGTACCGAATCGTCCGGGCCTCGGGGTCCAGCTCCACGGCGCCCGACATGGACGTCGCGAACTTCTTGTCGGGGAACTGGATGCGCGCGATCTGCGGGGTGAAGGCCGACGCCGTAAGCGCGCGCACCAGGGACATCGAGGCCTGACCGTTACCATTTGCCGGTCGGATCCCGAGCTCAGCGAGCGAGGAGTAGTACTGCGTGCGCGTCGCCGCTATATCATTCAGCGTCCTCTCCGACAGAAAATTCTCGTCGCAGAACTGGCGCAACTGGCGCATCGGCGTCCCCTCCTCCGCCATGGCGCTCCACTGCTGGAACGCGCGCAGATCCGTCAGCAAATCACCATCGCCCCTCGAAAACCGCATGCGCGCGGCCTTAGCCTCGTCGCGTTTCTCGGGCGGCGCCACGAACGGGCTGCGCGTGCTTAGGATCGACGCGATGGCGACGCTCTCGTCGAGACACCCAAAAATAGCGCCGTAGATCATGAGCTTGCCGCAGCGCAGGTCGGTCGGGATCATGGCGAGCTGCTGGCCGAGCGCCGTCAGCTCGTCGCCGTCGAGCGCGCCCATGCGCTGCAGCGTCTTGACCGCGTTCTCGACGGCCGGGATGGCGGGCGGCGTGGGAGTCCTTCCTAGAAAGCCGCCGACGTCGCGCGTGCCCATGGCGCGCACCGATAGGCAGAGCTGCTCGAGAGGTACGCGGCGGATCTCGGGTTCGGGACGTTCGGGCATGCGCTCCTCGAGGTTTCGCGTGTAGAGTTTGTAGCACTTGCCGGCTTGCACTCGACCGGCACGTCCCCGACGCTGCTTGCAAGCGGCGCGCGAGGCCCATGTCTCCTCGAGCTTTCGCATGTTGTTCTGCGGGTCAAAGCTCGTCTCCTTGACCTTGCCCGTATCGATGACTGCGACGATGTCGTCAATTGTGATCGATGTCTCTGCTACATTTGTCGCGACTACGACCTTCCGCTTGCCAGAGGGGGCGCTTGTGAAGACTCGCCGTTGTTCCCGTGTGTCAAGCGAGGCATGGAGAGGTAAAACATGAAGGGACGAGACACTTCTAAGCTGATTGACCATCCGATTAATCTCGGCGACACCTGGTAGGAAGATGAGAATACCCCCTTTCTTATCGTTATGATATAGATCTGCGTCGATAGCCTTTGCCGTCTCAACTAGTAAAGAGTAGTTAATCCGAGAACCCAGTCGTTGAATGATCTTGTTGATTGGATCTTGTGGCCCCTTTTCGGCGGCACCCTGGTCCGTTGAATCAAACATTCCTTCATCACGGTCGCGATACCTGGAATTATCTACCGTAAAGTCTGTCATACGAATGATATCATCGAGATAATAATCCTTAACGGGGAATGTTCTTCCGGCGATTTCTACCAGGCCGCACTGAAGTCCCTCGGAGGTAAAATAGTTCTGGAAGGTGGCTGCGTCGAGAGTTGCGCTCATGAGGACAAGCTTCAGATCTCGTCTTCTTTTCAATACGTCGCGCACGATGCTCAAAAGGAAATCCGTATCTAAGCTGCGCTCGTGCACTTCGTCGATAACCACATGGCTAACATCAGCCAGCGACGCGACCACGTCTTCGGTTCGCCCGCCTGAAGTTTGGAGTCGTCTTAGGAGAACACCGGTTGTGACGAAGGTAATCTTAGTCTGCGGACTGGTCTTGGTTTCTCCGCGGATCGTATAACCCACTTCTTGTCCGAGCCTGGAGCAGCGTTCGTCGCTGACTCTGTCTGCGAGGCCCAGAGCGGAGATTCGGCGCGGTTGCGTACATATAATACTCGCAGAATTTCCGAGCCCTTTGCTGTAAAGGTCATCAAGGATAAACTGGACGGACTGCGTAGACTTTCCGGAACCTGTCTCGCCGGCTATAATGGTGACTTGGTTCTCGGAGACTGTATCGACAACTAAGTCTTTGGCTTGCCAAGCGGGCAACTTCTGACGTGCGGCGATCATCTCTCTTAGGGCAGGATTGTTTTGTCTCCTTTGCCACTCCTCTCTGCTGCGGGCATCGACAGCCCATGACAGTGGCTTCGGATGCCTTGAACCTCTCTGCTTTACCGGAATGACATGGCGCGTTTCCGCTGCAGTCGATGCAACTCCTGATATGTCTCGGAGCTTGCCAGGGTTCTCGATGATTGAGTTAATATGCTGCTGAACCCAATCGACTGCGAAGTATATCTTCATTGGCTCTTCGCTCATAGATTCGTGAAGATATGCAAGTGTCTTCTTGACCACGCTCAGTTTGATATAAGAAGGTAGATCCGCCATCATGGATACTACCAGCTCTGATGGGTATCGTGGCGTCTTCCGGAACTGTGTGTAAGCCTCAACATCTTTAGGGCCGTTTTTCACCGAGTCGATCTTGATTTGGCAGACGTCGTCGGATAGTCGCTTGAAGTGCTCGCCAAACACGGACGCAAGACTCTCCATTTCATCATTCCAGCATTCCTCCGGGGTGCCTGATATGAAAGGTTCTGCGGCCTCAGTTAGTGCTGAGTCGTTTCCACTCGAAAGCAAAAAGTGTTGTAATGCTTCCGCAGTGAGCCCTTCATCCGACCCTTTCTCATTGTAGAGTTTCCTGCAGAGTTCTGCGGAGTAGCCCGACTGAGACAGTCGTTTCACGGCTGCTTCGCGCTTTAGATCCTGTGTTGCAGCAACGCTGACTCCCGCGCTATAACTCTCCGGTAAGGCCCATCTCGGAAGGTCGTCCTCGGGGACATGAATAAGTAGCCACTCCAGGGTCTCTTCGCGATCCTTGCATTCATCGACCGCTTCTTCCACGTGGCTTCTTCGAAATCCCGAGTTCGTCAGTTCTTTAATGATAGCTTCTTTCTGAGCGGTCGACATCTGAACTCCGTGTGGATTCCATATTACTTCCCGTCGAAGCAGGTCTTCTAGTTGTGACCGTGTCTTTCGGCCCATCTCCACCTTCGGGACGGTGGTCCAACCTTTCATGGGATTGCCGCCTCCCCCTGAATAGCCCGATGCATTTCCTCTAAGAGCCAAGCCGGATGCTCCAGGCATGTTTCTTGCTTTCTCCTTGATAGCCTCCTGCTCTTTTCGTTTCTTCTCGGCTGCCGCTTTCGCGTCTTCTCGCTGTTTCAAAGTGGCGAAAGGGTCCGCATCGTACATCCATGCTTTGCCCTCTTTAACATCTTCCTTTTTCAGTCCCTCGAACTGTTTCCATAGGGATTTGTAGTCCGGAGGTAACGTAGTGTGTATGTTCTTCATACTACAGACTCTGAACAGAGCATACGTGGCGGCGGCATGTCTAGCTTCTAGGGCGGTCTCTTTAGTCACCAGATGCTTATAGTCTGGAGGTATCTTGAAAGGAGGCAGCTTCTGCGTCTCATGGGTCTTGGGATTCTTGGCGCTCAGCTGGACGAAAAATGAGAAGCCTTCAGAACCTCTAATCTAATAAATCGAATTAACTAGGTACTTTACATTTGGCAGTGTAGCAAAACAAGCCGCTTACAGGTTGGTAGTCGGGCTTGTCCCACTTCTGCCTCTGGCAATGCTCCGAGAGGAGGTTGACCGGCAACTTTCCGGTCCAGCTAGCTCCTCCGATGATCTGCTTCACCGTTGGCTTCGGGGGGCCTGAAGCCTCTGCCGTCGCATCGTCTGCTCCTGTCTTCTTCCCTCCCGTATTTGAAGAGCCTCCCTGCCCGGCATTCTTCTTGTTCGATTTTGAGTCATTTGTTGAGTTCGTGAAAACAATAAAGTCATCGTTCTGCTGTGAGGCGGTGTTCTTGCTAGCCTTAGATGAGGATGACTTCTTTGATCCGCCAGAAGCCGCAGCAGTATTGCCAGCAGAAGCTGGAGGCGCCGCGGCCTTATCCTTGCCTTTCTTTGCCATGATGATAAGCCATTTGGCGTTCCTCGTATGTGAAGCTTTACCTTATGACGTTTGCACGGGCCTTACATTGAGATGAGAATATTAAGAAAGTAGCTTGCGCCGGAAATTTTACAGACAAAGGTTCAGCTGTACAGTGCTGTCGGTTTCTTAACTGTATTTTTAGGCTAGTTACAAGGCCCCAGCACAGTGTCATTAACGCTCTGTCACGCCCCATCACCACGTGCTAAACTCGCCTAAGACTCCCCCCACTTCGTCACAACGGTGATGGCGGGGTAGCTTGAGCCTAGACATTCGCGAATCTTGTCCAAGCTTTTGCTACCTAAAGTACATAAAAGTGCTCGTGTAAAGGTAAGACGAACATGAATGGTATTAATTCGATAGGGGTAGCAAGGTGCTACTTAACAACGTTATATGGGAGTCGTGGGCATCCATAGTAATACGAATTAAAAGACAGGTTAACCCGATCAGACCATCGCTTGCCCACCAAAGTACCGGATCTATTTTATCACCGATTCTACGAGTAGTCGCCATGTGAATCCGACATAACTTACTAAATACAGACTTCAGAAACATCTTCCTCATAGCAGTTCCTATTTCTCCCTGTTATACCGAAGTTGCAATCTAGAAACATGGCAATAACCGACTCAGACCCCGAGGATGCCATCACCAAGGAAGAGATCACAGGCACCGCAGCAGCGCCTGAGCCAGGAGCAACTGGTGTAAGTCAGGGCACGAAGCGCAATGCGTGTAAGTAACCAATATTCCACACATGTCTCTTGTTCCCCTGTCTCTGGTTCTCTTGTCTCACAAGTAAAACACGAAGCTAAAGAAGCATACAAGTCACAGAGCTCATGGCACCCAAACCCAAGATCCCCAAGGACTCCTCCGACCCCTCTCCCAAGACCCTAGCCTCGACGCGGGGCGCCCTGACCCGGTCCTTCAAGGAGCGCGACGGCCTCGGCGCCTACACCCACGACCCGACGGCGTACCCCCCGAGCCGCGTCATCTTCCACGACGACGACTTCGTCGCCATCAACGACATGTACCCCAAGTCGACCGTGCACGCCCTGCTGCTTCCGCGGTCCCCCGCCCACGCCCGTCTGCACCCGTTCGACGCGTTCGAGGACGCCGCCTTCCTAGCATCCGTGCAGGCGGCGACGGCTCGGCTGAAGCGGCTTGTAGCCAAGGAATTACAACGGCGGTACGGGCCCTTTAGCGCGCAGGAACGGGAGCGGGAGGCTGTCCTAAACGGCGACAAGGAATGGGAAGAAGGCCGCGAGCTTCCCGCGGGGCGCGACTGGGAGAGGGAGTTGCTGGTGGGCGTGCACGCGCACCCGAGCATGAACGATTTGCATGTCCACGTGCTGGCGCCCGACATGGTGTCGGAGTGCATGCGCCACCGCAAGCACTACAACTCGTTCCACACGGGCTTCCTCGTCGACATCGCCGACTTCCCACTAGCGAAGAGCGATGGCAGGAGGCACCCCGGGAAGTTCCTGCAGCTCGATCTGAGGTGCTGGCGCTGCGGGAGGAACTTTGAGAATAGGTTCAAGCAGCTCAAGGAGCATCTCGCGGACGAGTTTGAGGCGTGGAAGAAGGAATGAGGTAGCCTATGACCTGGGTACGGTTTAAAAGAAGCACCAGGGTATTAGATTGTTATAGTGGCTGTCAGAAGCCTGCCCATGGCTTGGGTGGGGAGGCAGAGGTGGCGAAACAAGAGACTAAATGCTTTACGAGATCTATGAAGTAACAAGACATGAAGACGGCATGCTTTGTCACTTGACAGTAGCATTAGATAGGTTGCGTAAAATATATTAGGATATCACAATATTGCAAGAGACGACGGGGTTCATTAACTCTTCTCTTAAAACGACGATTGAGACGCAATCAAGTCCTGAGAGCAAATCGTGAAAACTAGCGATTAATCGAGCCGTCGAGTTTCGTGTATGTGTACAAGCGACATTCCTCCGTCCAACGCCATTACTCTCAAGCCAGCCCGTAAAAAAAATCCGCATCCCACGATCTCAGATGACGAGCGTCATCACGCAAAATGGCATGCTGCTCATTGAGAAGACCCACCGAAACCCAACTTTTTTTTTTTTTTGGACAAGTAGTGCAGCGCACGCGAGACTCTTATCTTCCCGGAGTACCATGAGTGTCCGCCCTCATGTTACTTATTCGCCGGAAAACATTGCCTATAAGAGCGCCTACGAATTGTGAGGCTGCCGTTTGCTCGTTCTATTCATCCTATATAGCCCGGATCAGTAAGAGATTGATTTGGAAAGACTGGGTAAACTGGGTAGGATGGGGGTGAGTTAAGGGGAACCAGTACCTCTGGGAGAACCATGTCTTCATCACCGCCGTCGATAACGCCATCGCCAATAAGATCATCGTCGACAACGTCATCATCATTGGCGATATCTACTCTCGCGTAACACAACTCCAGTTAGAAAACCTCTCGTTCTGGTACTGTGGGCGGGAGAGGAACTGTAGCCACCTAGCGGAGTTCAGTGTTTGTGCGACTCACCGTCGTCTTCGTCGACTTCGTCCTCGGCCTTGTCCTCAGCCTCTTCTTCTTCCTCTTCCTCGACGGGCTCGCTCTTGCGACCTCTCCGTCCACCACGTCCCTTGGTGGCGCTAGCAGCCTTGGAGGCGGGTGACTTGGTCGTGGCCTTGCCCTTCTTGGGTGTGGTGGCAGCGGCAGCGGCGGCCGGCGCGTCAGACTTGCGGGGGCGACCGCGTTTGCCGGGGCCAGAGGTACCGGCAGGCTTGACGACCTTCTTGGCCTTCTTTACGCCAGCTCCAGCAGGGCGACCGCGAGGACGACCAGTAGGCTCTCTCTTGGGCTGAGCCGCGATGCCATCCTTGGGGGGACGACCGCGACCGCGCTTGGCGGGGGCAGCTACATCACCAGCAGCCTCAGTAGCGGCAGTGCCGTTCTCCTTGGCTGCGCGCGAAGGTCGAGTGGGAGCCATTGTGACTTGACTTGATTTTGTGTGTGAATATTGCAGTAACAATGGGTGTTTTAGGTGGAATAGAGGGTGGGCTTGAAAAAAATCAAGAAAAATCAATTGGAAGGAGGAAAAAATTGGGAAAAAAATCTCCTTGTGAAAAACTTGGGTTCGGAGGGTGGTTGTGAATTGAGAAAAAATAAAAAAGAATTTAAAAGGAAAAGGTGGAAGCTCGTAGTTGGGGGGGGACGCGTGCAGTTATTACCTGAGCACAAGAAGCGCGTTCCCCTGTTTATCAGTATCAGTCCACACCCAGCTAGCTGCCACGGTACTTCGTACCTTCCTTGTAGGAAATGACGGGGAAGCGTCCCTAGCGGAATAAAGTGCAGTTACAGCCTAATAGGTAGCGGCATCCCAGGCACGTCACACTGATGAAGGAGGCCGGAAGCTGCGACGTTATTTTTATTAATTTCTTTTTAATAATTATTTTATTTATTGGATTTTTTTTCCAGCCCCGATAGGATCACGATGAGGAGATTTTGAACAAACATCCTCTCGCTCCCATTTCCTCTTTTCTTTTTTTAATTAATTTTTTTTCCTCTTTAATTTTTTTTTCTTAATTTTTTTACCCTCCTCTTTTCAAGCGTGAATAAATGAAAGGGACGAAATAAAATAGTCATGAAACACCTACCTGTAATCATTCTCTTTATCGTGTAACAGTGATGCGATCAATCGTGTTCCCCATGCGTAATTATTCTGACGATGTATCTTTCTCTTTTTCTCTTTTTTTCTCTCTTTTTTTTATTGTAATATGCGCGAAGCCGGATGGTCTCTATCCAGGTTAGAAATGCGTAAGCCGAACAAACTCATCTGCTCCGGCTGTATGCCGAGCAAACTACTCCTTAAGCCGCCGCCAAATGAGTTGTTTGCCCTCTGCACGGCAAGCCAAGTTTTCGCCCCGAACCTGAGTAAGGCAACATGGTGTCTGTACAGCACAATCAGCGATATCTGTTAAATACCTACCTAAGATAGTCAAGTCGTCGCATACCTAGCCGAATAGTCAAACGCGTGAAGTAAGAACCCGACTGTCTAGCGCTAGTTCAATTCAGATGCTTGCGCGCGGCTAACACCAGTCAAGCCACGCACACAAAGGTGACGGACGACGGCTGAAGCTAACCGTTTCGATAGCCGTGTGAGCATCTTACTTCGGACGAGCACAATAGTCCGTCCCTTGTCGTACACATTAGTATTGATAGATACGGGACGGCATCAAGCTGCTCGCAAGAGGGGAGGTTCAGAGCCTACGACATCAGCACAGTAAGCATGGAATCCACTACTTCCGTCTCAAGGATTACATCCTCCTAGCGCTCAGGTAGGCCAAATAAACAGCGACGAGCCGTATGCTCTGGTGAAATGGACGCAAGTGGCCATTGACCTTTGGAGGCATTATCTAACTCCGAGCCCCGAACAACTCGCGGATGTTGTCTGCAGCTTAGAAGGCAAAAGATTGCTGATGCAAGGGTCAAACCTCTAGATATTAACTCGAGCGGTAAATCTGCTCACCAACTAATTCTAGAACACAATAGGCAGCCGGATGAGTATGATTTTGGAAGAATATTCATCCCAAATATTTGAAGATCGAGGAATTGAGGAAATTGAAGATATCCGACGAGAGGATGTGTCAGATATAGATCTGACGGTGGCCTCCGACTGGCGATAAGTTGGGACGGGCTGGATAAGCTATCTCCGCAGGATGATAGCCGGGCCAGTATAATCGCTCGGTATCTCTTCTCCACTCCCGGACGGCCCCGTGACCCCTATACAAAGTGATTCATCAAGTGCGCTGTAATTACGAAACTGAAATAGACGAAGCAGAACTCTGAAGTTCTATATTAAGGGCAAAGTAGCCGGGTCAGTCTTTACGGAACAATTCAAGAAAAACAATATATCGGGCGATATTATAAGCTGCCTCTGCCTAAGCCAGAGCCGATATTCAATAGAGGATAACAAAAAGGGGCCAAATCACTGTTACACAGTCATAATCTCGGCCGTCTTTCTATTTCTTCTCTATTATCCTCCCTGATATACATTTCTTTCGCATATACCTCACAATGACAGCCACAACATACTCCAACCGGAGCATCCCCCGGATCTCGCTCCACGACTTCGAGTCGCGCATCGACGCCATCACATCAGAGCTCGTCGCGGCCGCCGAGTCCGACGGCTTCTTCGCGCTCGTGAACCACGGCATCTCGGAGTCCGAGATCGAAGCGCAGTTCTCAGCGGCCGAGCGCTTCTTCTCACTTCCCGACGACGTCAAAGCCACCGTCCCCTTCTCCCACCGCAACACCGGCTGGGAGAAGCAGGCGCAGATCCGGCCGTCGACCGGCGCCGCCGACCAGAAGGAGAGCTACCAGATGCAGTACGGCGCGGCCATGAACGGCATGTGGCTTTCGGAGGATGCGCTGCCCGGGTTCCGGGACCAGAGCCGCGCCTTCATGGGCCGCGCACAGGAAGTGTCGGAGAAGCTCATGGTGTGCTTTGCGCGCGGGCTCGGGTTCCCGGATGATTATTTTATAAAGGCGCACGACGTCTCCCGACCTAGCGCCCAAACCGTGCTGAGGCTGCTGCACTACTTCGCGCTCGACCCGGCTGTGCCTACCCCCGAGGGTTATTATCGCGCTGGCGCGCACGCCGACTGGGACTTTGTGACGCTGCTGTTCCAGCGCCCGGGCCAGAGCGGCCTGGAGATATGTCCCGGCCGCGAGGTCTTTACCGAGTTTGGGCTCGGTGACAAGTGGACTAAGGTTGAGCCGGCGGCCGGCGAGATCGTCTGCAACATGTAAGCCTTCCTTCCGTGTCTGCCCATTCCGTCCTACTTCTTTTCTCCTGTCCCGTATACGTGTGTCCAAGGAAATGAAAACTAACAGAGAGAAAATAGCGGCGACCTACTAATGAGCTGGAGCGACGACCGCTTCAAGTCGACGTTCCACCGGGTCAAGACGCCGACGGACCCGGCGTCCGACTACTACGGCCCGCGGTACAGCATCGCGTACTTCAACCAGCCCAACACGGACTGCGAGATCCAGGGCCCGCTCAAGAAGTACCCGGTAGTGACGGGCTCCGAGTTCACCCAGGCGGCCATGAAGCGCAACTATGACGCACTGCAGGCTAAGAAGAAGGAGCTAGGGAATAGCAGTAGTAGTAGTACGATTGCTACGGGAGGGAGCTTGGTTGCTGCTGCTTCGTGATGATGGATAATAGTATCGTGTTGTTGGATCTTGTGTATTGTCGGAGAAAATATGAATATCTCGAGTTTGTGGTTTTATGTAGCATACGAGCCTTGCGTTGTATCTTATTCCCATTGCGTGTTCCCCTTGTGTATAAACGCCAGTATTCGTGTATATCGGACAGCATAACATCGTCAATCCATCTAACTCGCGTCACACTCACCCCTATGATAATAGACAAAACCACCCAACCATAAGCGCCAGCACCGCTACCCCCATCACACTCGGCGGTCCCCCCACCATCACCGCAGCGCCCCCCTCGTCGTCATCCGTCCCCGTCGCGTTCCGCACCACCGTCACCCCGAAGCTCAAGTTCTTCCTATCAACACAATCAAAGAACCCCTCCTGATCATCCACATACAGCGGCGGCAAGTCGCACCAGAGCACGCAGTCATCCGGTAACTTGGCGACGGCGTTGGGCGCGCAGCACCCGCGCATCAGCTTCCAGATGTACTCGTCCTCGACGGAGCCGTTGTAGTAGCTGGTGGTCGGCCGGTACGTGACGATGCCCACGGTGGCGTTGCTGGGGATCGCGGCGCTGGTGCTCGTGCTGTAGGATATGCCGGCGCAGGAGTAGTTGGATTGGGTGGACGCCATGGCTTCGGGATGTTTGAGGTTTGAGGTGAGATGGGCGGATATAGTAGAAGCGAAAGTTAAATACGCGATAACATATTCCGAATTCAAAGGTTATGGATCTTATATGGGATATTGAGAACAGCACTTGTATGTTAGTATATCAAAGACACCAAAGCGCAGCAAACAATTAGATATGCAACGTAATATATATAGGCAACCATTTTCATCCCCCATTCCCAAGACAGGATATGATTCCCGCGACCCAAATACAAAAAGAAACCCATGAATCCAAACAATAGATCCAAAGTCGGACTTAACGAGGGCAAATGAAGGAGATCGACCATAAGCATTGCCGCCCTCGACGTCGATCTTGTATGCTATCGGACTTCTTAGCTGAGAAGATCCGCTACGTGGAATCCTTCCCACGTGGCGCAGCTAAGAGTCGTGGAATTAAGATATCTTGGCTTCGGGCTTCGGGCGCAACTCAGCTGAAAGAGCCACCTCGTAAAAATGGCTAAGCTATTGGATGCTACGCGAATGATGGGCAATTAAGTAGATGGTTTGGTGGAGGGCCGGGCTAATACGCTGAACTACAAGAGCTCTTAGACCTACCAAGGGGATATCTACGACGAACATCACAGAGTTCTCTACGAAAACTTCAGAATAGTAATCAACGCATCAATTAATCTGCGGCGTAGGCCAGAAAGCAACGCCCAGCAAACACCTTTCTATCACCCGGGGGTCAAGATGCAAAAGGTGCCTTCTGCCAAAGCAAATTTATATACACACGACTCGAGGGTGTATCTGTCTACCCTTTCGGCTGGCAACAAGACAAAAAGCTCTTTGAATTACAACGCATCTAATTTTTCTCTTTGTCGGTGGATGTTGCCAATTGAAAACTCATCGAATGTCCTGCCTGCCTTGCTATGCCGTGCCGTGCCATCCTGCCTACCCAGGGCCGTACGCCTGAATCCATGCTCAGCCCTCCCCCTATTATGCTGCTTTTCCTACTCTCAATGCTGCGAGAGGTGTCCTGAACGCCGTGTGGGAATGTAGAAGTAGAAAGAAAAAATTCCATGCTTGAGGAATGCATCGTGAGTTTCGTTGACCTCGTGGGACGTCGTGAGGGCGTATCAATGCCGAATTATTAGATGTATTAGCCCGTGCCAGTAAAGACGCAACGGGTGTGTTCAGTTGTACTGAGAATCGAACGTGATATGAACTGGTGGGCAGTTGTTCATAATCCATCGCCTTACGGATTATTTGGGTGTGTAGTCGTCATCCAACACACTTCTGCCACTCTTGGGTAGTGGGAGTAATGCTTAACCCATGATAGGAATCGGCATCGCGATCGAGTTCGGCTCAGCATATTCGTCGTAGAACTCAGGAAGATGGTAGCGGACGTTCTGTTCAAATGGAAGGCAGAAGCCTTGCATGATCTGCCCTTCCACATAGGTAGCGGCCCGCTTGAACTGCTTAAGTGAGTATTTATCGAAAACCGCGCTGTGATGCTTGCGTGCGATGCGACAGCAATCAAGTAGCGTCGCGATCAGGGGCTTGAGCTGAGCGTAGGTGTATCCGGAGTAATACACGTGATCAAGAGTCTGCGAGTAGAAGTTAGATAAGAGGGGAAGATTACTAATTCGGATGCTTCTAACTTACCCATTCACCCTTGTCCAGGATCATGCGAGAAAGACACTGTGCACCGGCGGCCAGGTAACTCGGAGGGCTGCCAACGAAGCGTTCATCCATGATTCCTACTTCGAGGAAGTACTTGGCAACGGTCCGAATCTCGTTGTCGTAATCGTCAGCCTTGCTGATACGTCTGATGAAGCTCATCGGGCCCGGCCAGCCCAAATTAAAGTTGAGCATGCACAGCATGAAACGCTCTGCCTTGATGACTTCTTGTATGGTGTAGCCTCCGTCCACCATATAGACGATCTCTTGAACCGACGGGCAGTTGATCTCCTCGTACTTGGCCGCGAGAAGGAGAGCGGTGGCACCGACAAGCTGAAGTTTGTTGAGGGAGACTATCTTCAGGGAGAGGAAGCGATCGATAAAGTTGACGGCCAAGAAGAGCGTCTCGGGAAGAAGTTGGAAACGGGTATGGACCTGAACGACCCAGTCGATGAGAACTGATCGCATGGACCACTTGAGTTCGGTTTGGATGTCCATGTAATGAGGGTTAGGCATGAGTTCAGACTACAAAGGAATTGTTAGCACTATGTCCCTTCGTCCAAGATCGCTCTGATTATAACTTACCTCAACCTCTCTCATGTACTGGAAGATCTCCTCGCCGTATTCAATCACCATGCTGATATCCCAGCTCTCATCATCGTCAGGATCAGCACCAGCACGTCGGCTCTCGACAATCTCTCTAGCTGTGGCGATCTCAGCGGCACCCCTCTTTGTCAACTTCGGGGGTGCTATGACAATCGTTACGCCACCGGTGGTGTTGTCACGAACAGAGTGGGCGGTTGTGTAGCCCTGATCGTCGTACTCATCATCTTCATAGTCTGATAGATCAGCTTGGTCATCGATGGGCACCGACGACGGACGGGAAGCCTGCAGATCAGACGGCTTAATTTCCACTGTTTGTCCCTCTTCTGAAGTAATGCTGCGTGAGAGACCCCTCTCCCAAGCTCCAGGAATTGGTTCCCAGTTCTCAGACTTGTCTGCATGCAGGGCGGGATATGTGTCATTGGGAAGGTCCTCAACAGCATCCAGATAGGGCGCCTCCGGAACATCGTCCTCGCCTTGGTAGGTGAGAGAAAGCTCGGCGGCTTGGGAGGCTGTGCTGTACGAGGCATTGTGTTCGCTCTGAGCCGAAATTTGCGTGTTATCCATGTGGAATCCCTGTAGGCGGTCTTCTGAAGACGCCTGCTGGGGTTCTACATTGACCCAACCCTGCTCTCCGGGGTACATAGGAGCATCGAAGAATTCGGACGAAGCAGAGGATTGTTGCGTCGTTGGCCTGGCTTCCTTTAAATGCTTGTTGGATACGTCCTTCGCGGGCTGGTTGTCGTTGTAGACGGCAATGGGAGCATTTCGTTTGGTAGGCTTATTGAGAGGCTTAGGAAGTATGTCCTGAGCGACTGATCTGATGTTGTTCATAGAGGCGGCAGGCACAAGGGCCTTGGGGAGTCGCTGGGCTGGCTGTAAGAACGCGTCCTTCGAGGCATTGCTTCGGTTCTCCTGTCCCACGGAGAGACCCGTGTTCTTCGCCGGCATGGCGACGTCTTGAAAGACGGCAGGCTTGACTCCGGCTTTTATATCGTTACGCTTCACCGGAATGTTGGTCTGAGAAGGGTTGGCACTAAGTAGGCTGCCGGTAGACTTGTGGCGCTGGTGAAGGGTTTTGCCGGTAACAGGAGGAAGGTTCTCGTTGCCTCGATGGGCGGCCGCAAACGCGGGACGGTAGGGCTGTTGCAAGTAGAGGTTAGCTTTGATCCCGAAGAGAAGTGCTATGGAGAAAAGCAACAATTGCTACCAGCCATAGGACATGGCAGTATATATCGTGTCTGGCCAGCACAGTGCCCAACCAGATGGTAGCTGATTATGAAAGCATATAACACGGGATAGGAAAGTCTGGAGTCAGTGAAGACTTACCTTGGCGTCCATGATGAGACACAAAAGAAGTGTAGTGTTACGTCTGTCTGGAGCTACGATCAAGACGCGACGAAAGGGGGTAGAGCTGTTGCCCAAGAGTGATGCTGCAGGAGTAAATAGGTTGGTTACTGAGATCGAGTTGAAGGATACTCAAGGCGAGTAGAATACCCTGACGAGACAGTAAGCAAGCTGTGCATGAGGAGGAATATGTGAGATGGGAAATGGTTATGTTGCGAGGTTGCAGGTTGGAGAGTAGTCATTCAGCGTGTCTTGATGGGTTAGGAAAAAAGGTGGATTGGACGTAATTAAACCGGCCAAGCTCCCTGTAGCTGTAGCTCGGGCTGGTTGCTCGGTAGGCTGACCCGTTGCTAGGTCCAGGTCTTAGACTGGGGTACGTACCTTATCACTGAAGATAATTCTTGCTCGAATTTACGTATGAAGGCTTCTGGCAGATCAGACGCAGTGCGAAATCGTCAAGAAAGTGACGATTATGTGATTCTTATAGTGATGGGTGTTGCAGGGACAGATACTTCTCTGACTGGCTGGTGACGAAGTGGAAGTAATATGTTTGCTTGCCCCAGCAGAGGATCTGTATGAATTTTGTCGGTGACTGTGAAATGAAGTGTCGACGAAAAGAAAGAAGTCGCTGTGCGTTTGAATGTTATCGGCAGAATGGGTGATTGGAGTTGGAGTTGGGAAGGGAGGATGTGTAGATGTACGTCAGATGATTCGGCGTCTGAACTGAGGTCTCCTTATTGAACTTTGGTATTGACGGTTTGCCTAAGGCCTTGCTACTTACGAAGGCAGAGAAGATAAGAAACCTGTGTCCTGGTAGTTGACTAGAAGCGTATGTGGTTGGTGACAGAAGTTCAAAAGCATGCACAATCTTTAGCCTCCTCGTCGGGGAAAGAGGTTCAATGTTTTGATCCTGAGGCACGATTGTTGACATCCGAGTACCTGAATACATCCAAAGTTTAGCTGCATTGAATTCGCATACGCACAGGCCTAATTGGGAAATCAGCATAAAGGGTGTCAGGTACGTACCGCGGGAATCTGTGGAGATCAAAATCAAAATAAACACGCCGCGAAGAGAGATGCAGTGTAATCCCTGTCGCAATTCCAGCTTCGTTGCCCAGGCCAAATCAAGCTAGCGTGTTATTGAGCCAAAAGCCACGGCTGCCACAGGAGGTCAAAAAGTGGCGGTGCAATGAGGAAGTCAAAAAGTGGCGGTGGTCAAAAAGTGGCGGTGGTCAAAAAGTGGCGGAGGTCAAAAAGTGGCGGAGGTCAGAAGTGGCGGTGCAATGATTTGGAAGGTAACAAAGTATTGTGGGTAGCTCCTCAAAAGAAAATCGTCAGTGGTCAATGCATCTCTTTCGGAACAATGACGTAATAATAATCCAAGTCGCGTCTCCTATTCATCGGTTTTATTATAGCATTTTTAAGAAACCACCGATAACTTGCTCGTCACCCTATTATTTACCTTCATATTTTCGCCATGAGGGTCTCTGAATCATACTCAATAATTAAATCAATATGCGATAACGTTTTACCTCATATCCCATTGCGCATCGTCCAATCTAGATTTTGGCACTTAGGCGCGCTGAATCTCAGGTCAAAGTCGCGAGCATTACTCGAAAGCACGTGACGTCTTCGAGCTTCCGTCTCTACCGGCGCCAACGATGGTCTTTCGCCTCTACCGCGCTCTCCGAGAGATTCATATACTCTTAAGTGCGTTCGATGTGATAATCAAAGCTATGCGACATTACTTTTGAAGTTTTTAATGCTGTCAGGTCCGGAATTCGCACTTAGCCATGCATCTATGGTGGCGCATATGGGCTGCGCTAGACCGCCAGCTTCCGAATGACCTGTCATTATAGTCATTATGGTCAAAATGCGTGTGCAGATTCACACTTACTTGTTTACGCAAAATCGCAATCGCTAGGTTTGCGCGACCTGAACATCCCAATTCTATCTCCTATAGCTTCAGACCTGAATGAGGTTTGCGACGAAGAGTGTTGGAATACGACATTTCAACATTCAAGTTTGGTTGGGTAGAACCCCTCCTTTAAGGGCTTCTTAGCACGGCCTAGCCAGCTCGTCCCGGTCGACTGGGATTCCCACAGGTTCTAGATGCGATAGCTCATCTTCAATTTTTTTAACACACCATCGTCAAAGATGCTACCTCGGGTGACAAGAATCTACAAGAATCTACGATACAACAAGACCCTATAGCATCATGGTGAGTCAATATCACAGAAGGGAGGGCTAGGTGAGTTTGGTCTCGACGTCTTGAATGGCCTGGATGATGTGACATGCATGCGCATCATGCCGTTTCCTTTACACCAATGTAGCAGCATGCGATGGCAGCCGCATGTATTTTTCTCATTGGATAAAGTAGCCAAACCCCAGGTTAAGGAGTAAGCGAGAAAAGATCAAAGTGATAAGTCACGCTATGGTGGACGCACACGATAAAAAAGTCCAAAATCCAAAGCTGTATAGAGGTAGTTGGTGCTATTATACTATACAATCATACCCTCCAATGACGCACTATTTCCCTTGCTCAAATCTACAATTTACGCGGGGCGGAGGGAGAACTCTAATTATCGTGGCGACATTCGGAGGGTTGGTGAAATTACTTGCCTTTCCTGCTTGGCTAAATTTTGTGGCAGTCGGCCGCGATATGACGAACTCCGATGTCGATCTACCTAGGTAGTTTGGTGACCCTTTTTATCCCCATTACTCTGTGCGCATGCGGCGGAATCCCCATCCATCCCCAGGGTCGTAGGGTCGCAGGGTCGAAAGGTCAGAGTCGCCCAATTCGAAGGCAGGAAAAAGGCCGCAAGATAAAATCTTCATTACATAGGTGCGGTGTAGATCAGCGCCACGAAGAGGACTGAACAGACCGAAAGAAAACTAGAGCTCGATAGGTGAGCGGCCCATTGGATGCTCGTGGTTCGATCTACTAAGTAAGCGGTCAAGATAAAGAAGGTTGCAAGGTACCTTGGCTAACCAGGGGGTCAGCTTGGGATAGGTACCTAGGAATAGGGAATCGCAACTTATGATTCTCTTTCTGACGATTAGGCTGGGATCACTCCTACAGTCGCGCGCGCACGAGGATCTATTTTCTGAAACCTGAGATGGGCCGCGACCCTGTAGGTTTCTCTTTTGTTTGTTTTGAAGTGACTCGAATAGGCGAGCCAACAGCGCGGAGAGTCGTGGATTCGCGGATGGATGTTTACGATGTCAGTCAGCCAGCAAGCCCCAGCCAGTCAGATCTAGTGCCGTGGAGAAGCAAGTTGTTGGACGATCCGCCAGTGCGCCCAAAAGGTAGCCCGCGCTTGGCTGCGCAATATGGACTGAACTACCCAGCAGCTTAGGAGTGTGCTATGTAGGTAGGATACCCTTTCCAAACTTTACGTATCAGCTTGGGTGAAAGGATCGGAGTTCATCGTTCATCAGTGGCCTGTCCTGCTTGTCAGAAGCTGCTGGCCTTTCCAGGGTCTGATTCGATCCAGGTGGATGAAACTCGAAAAGTAAAAAGTCGCCAGCGCATACAATCATCCATAATCCAAGTCCAATTCCAATACTTTCCACAAGGTCCCTTGGATTTGAATATAGCACCTTTCCCTTTTCTATATTGTCTGGTATCTCTTCCCACTCTTGCGCCTATCGCAAGGGTCGGTATTCGGTAGTGGGTATCTTGTCCAACCTACCACCAAAACAGTGTGTCACTCGCCCCGACTCAGGTACAATGGCATCAATAATATGTAGCTCTTGGTCCGTCTTACACTCTCATCCTCATTGCAGGTTCCAGCTGCGTAATTCCTGGCACTAGCACCGAGACGCCGTACCCATACCGAAGCGGTTAAACATAGAACAAGCATGGGGCCGGATCCCTTTTCTTTTTCTTCCCTTCGGCCAAGATAGAGAGATACGGGCAACCTTCCTGGCTAGAACACCATCAGGGCCCTCGGGACGTTTGCCTTCAACCAGCATGTTTTTTCTTCTTCTTTTCTCGCTACCTATTTTCCTACATTAGTGCCAGTGCTGTACGGTCCATCGTCGATGCAGCTTTTTTGTTGTTTCCCGAATCCACTCACACCACTACCTGAAGACCCTCACCCTCACGTATCCTTTTTGGATGCGCTAGGGTCTACTCCGAGTGGTCGTCATGTTCCATCTACTGCGTACGTACCCTACGTACCCTACCAACTTTGCTGGGCACTCGTGAGGGCCAGATCCCTGCCCCAGACAAACTGGCGCATCTACGAAACCACGCCATTGGCTGGATGGACTGTCAAGTTGCCCGCTTTGCTCACCTCAACTCACAATTCGATGAGCTTCGTTTGCGACCACGAACCGCACGGGGCTGGTCGACCAGCTGGCACCTGACAAGTCCTCTTTAGTTCTCTTTGCGCACCTATAGCTATTATGTCAAAGCTTGCGCTCTCGCGCACCATCTGTCACAATAAAAAGCAAGTAGGTAAAAACTGATATGAAATGCGCCGAAGAAGATATGCGGGATAGAAGAGGTATCAAGGTTTGCGCAAAGGCGCCAATGGCTTTTCTCCTTCAACTTAAATCTCAATTAGCCATTTTCTAACCCCCGCGACGCTTAAACAATGGTGGCGCATAGCTTCTTAAGTGGTATCCGGCGTCAATCGCAAACAATCCCAGAAGCGCAATTCAAAGATAGGAAGCTTGTAAAGGTAAAGGCCCTGCCTGTATAGCCCATCTGACGAGCTTCCCCTGGAACAAGAAGGATCGCACAAATGCGCCCACCAGTGTGTATGTATGTGTACCCGTGTGTGTGCGCCTGGATCGAGAGTGGCCGGGTGATTCCGCAACCTAGTCACCTACTCAGACAAGTCAGATGCGTCCATGGATCTGACCTGCCGGAAGCGCGCAATACGGCAGTGCATTCACGGGATATCGAGGCAGGTGGTTCCTAAAAGGGTGTCGCAATGCGCAAATTCAGGGACAACAAACATGTTTGCAGTCGCCTCTATCTGATCTAAAGATGATTGAGCATCCAGTATCTATCTAGGCACCTAAGCTACCTTGGGTAGATCTAGATTCAACTATAAGTAGACTATCTATAAACCAGTTGCTCCCAGGACATTCTCAGCAGGAAAATAGTCTTATGTAGCTGGGATTCGTTCGAAGGCAAGCCTAATGCAGCGCGGCGCGGCACACCATCCAAGGAACTATGTACGAGGGTATGCAAGCATCACACAGCACACACAGCACATATGGACGGAAGTACGTGCAAGTATCTTCAAAACAGACCAGGCGGCCATGCGAGTCGAGGAGATACTAAGCGACTTTCTAGTACACCGGTTGGGCCACTCATATGCATGTACTTGCTTAATATTATGGCGCTAGACCTGTATGTACAGGTGAATGTGTACATCCAACGTTTGCGACTCGATACATATACCTAAACCGGCGATATTCAACGAGGGGCGAAAATATATTGGATAGGACCTATGGTGAGTATGGAAAAGAAAAGAAGAAACCACAAGAAAACCCTCAATCTTCTATATATATGTATCTATTCACAAATAGACATACGAATCCAAAGGGCAGGTCGTGCGATGCTGTTTCTCTTCTTCTGAGGACGTCAGTGTTCAGCTAGTCGCATTCGTTGTCGATCTTGTAACTTTATAAGCGATGCATGGGTAGCCAAAACTGCAGGAATGCCAGAGACAAGAGACATCAGAGACATTGCGCTAGCTACCCACATGCTAGCGCGCATTTAATAGAAATTCTATGCGATATCGAATACCTCTCTGATATTAATGAGTACAGATTAAGTAGAGCTGGAAGGTTGCGTTTTTATTTTCTTTGGATGTTCACGAGAGAAGCCGCAGAGAGACAGGGTTGGCATCGGATGGGATGGGATGGTACTTTGGTAGCCGACTGTCGTTTTAAAAACAAGTCCAATTTTCTACAGGCTCTTCAGTGGCTCGTTCTCGGCTCTGTGCATCACTAAACCAAACTTACTAGCAGCGATAGGCGGTTGGATAGGCGGGTACTTCCTCGCTGGTAGGGGCTGTAGGGGCTGCAGAGGGTGCTGTAAGTGCTATAAGTGGTCACTAACAGGCTTGGGTGCGCTGGCCACGACCGGGTCTTCCCCCAGGTCCCAAGGTCGGGCAGGTACCTAGACCTTGCACTGAACGTACTTACTTAGTGGTCGGCATGCAACTTGTGTGGGAAAGGCTTTTTTGGAGACTCACACTGGCAAAACCTCAACTCTTCTCTTCCACCTCCTCTTTCACACAACTCCAATTTCTCGACCAGTTCCCATCCAACACTCTTCCATCTCCTCTGGTAAGTTTGCTACTTCATCCTCTTCCATATTGTAACTACTATTCCAACCTGCTCCCACCAGAAGCACCCGAATTCCCTTCTCTTGACACTAACACACTGGCCCCGTAGGTCGATCGGGGCTTTCTAGATCTCAAGGTCGAGTTCGTACATCTCTAAGCGCACAACACTATCCATTCCTTCTTCTGGTAAGTTTTTCTGGCATTGACACCTAATGCGATCAAGTATTCATATGATTTATGTCCCTACCTATCCGCCTTGCTCCTCCCTGCTGTCGCTTCTCTCCTAAGTGCTTGCCCGTCACCAAGTCGTCAGTTTCCAGCCAGTGTCGGCCCGCCGTGGCTTGAAGACCCAACTCCCACCACTTCCTGGTGTCTATGGCTACTACTCTCTATTCCTAACGTATGCTAACCAATATGCGTCAGGTTTTTCTAGCCGAAAGGACTCGTTTCAAATATTCCAACTTCCCGCCTGCATTCTTGCGATCGGCCCTTACCGCTCCCCCTCAAACTTCTTGGGCCAGCGTGAATCGAACTTCGAACACCAACAGGTATACATAGTTTCAAGAGACGGATATTCGTACAAGGAACACACGTTGGCAATAGCGTAGCCGAGTCTGCTACCAAGAAGTCCGCCGCTCCTCCTTCTAGTAATCATCCCGCATTCGCATGGGAGTGAGCGCTTTTCCGTCATTTTGAGCATTAACCGTACTTGACCGACGGGCTCGTCCTCTACACGGAAGCGATCCGTGAAGTAGGCGAAATGGCGTCTGGTTCGCCGATTGAGACGTACCAGCCCACTTCTGCCGGTTTCAGCAGCGGCAGCGTTTCCCCTCGACAACCCATCACCCCCAAGCATGTTCAATTTGAGCTGCTTTTCCCCGAGTCACCCCAATACCGCGCCCGACTTCCGTTACGAGTCCAAATCTATCCTCATGATGACACCGAGTCGATAATTTCTACTGTGAAGAACTTCTACGGTCTCTACCATGGAGGCAAGGGTGTTAGTTTCGAAGATGACAGAGGCAACACTCTAATTGCTCGGTACGAGAACTTCAGCAATAACATGGTCGTGTACGTGAGAGTCATTGAGGAATCTCCTCCGCCGGCGACAGCGTTTGTTCCGAATGGCTTTCAACCGGCGTCTATCGAGTATGGTGCCCAACAATTGGGACACCAGATCTCGCGACCTGCGTCGAGAACCTCTCGAAGGCGTAGTCCGTCTCCCAACGGAGGTCGCGGACGACGTAGCGCATCTGCAAGCACGAACGGAAAGAAGGGTCGCTCTCGTTCTACTAAGAATCGCGGAGCAAACTACGATAACCGCAGTGATAGCATCAACGGTTACAGTAGTGGGGACAATGCTCCTGCTTCTGTGTCTAGCAAGGCAAAGGAACAGATTGGCAACACCGATATCAGTGTTGAAAACATTGTGGAAGGTGGTCGCCGAAAGCGCGCCAAGTTTGAAAGCTCCGTAAGTCTACTCGAGGTCCTAGGAAACGTAGGACGGTCTGGACCTAACCGTGACCGCAGGAATTGCCGCTCTTTGCGCCTCCTCAGATGCCAGCTGCTACCTCTAACCCATCGGTCTCCCCTGTCCGTCGCGTTGAGCACCAGCGACCATCTTTCCCGTTCGCGCATCCCGGACAGAACGCTTTTACAAACGCTCGTGTTCTCCAATCTCCTCAGAGCTACAGCAATGGCTATGGTCAAGCAGGCATGTTTGCGACGCCGATGAGTGACACTCGGCGCCATCGCGGCAGCATCGGGTACCCAGGAAACGGTGCCGGAATCCTGCCAACTCCTGACCCGACCATAGGGAGCTGCGTCTCCGAAGAAGATAAGGATGTCGCTATCCAGCTAATGAGACTGGGCGACATGTCTAACATCTCTCACGGCAGAACTTCTGCCTCAACACTGGATGATACCTTTAGCGGCAAAGCCGATGCCGCTTCATCTACGGGCGCTACAAGCGATGCTGACAGCGAGAGCGAATGCGATCTACCTCCCGCACGACGCCAGAAGCTTGACCTTTCTGGAGCCAATCGCAATGTCTACCAGACTACGCACAGCCACTTCATACCGTCGCGCGACAGCGCCGATGCTAGCGGTGACGACGCTGACTACGAGGACGGCGTTGAGGATGGTCCTCTCGAGGAGCCGAAGCCAAATGAGCCTAAGCCCAAGACCCAGCAAGTTGGAAAGCCGCAGGCTCCAGTCGCAAAGGTCAGCAAGCCCAAGACCGCCAAAGCCCCCAAAGCTCCCAAGGCGAAGAAAGTGAATGGCGCGGTCATTGCTGGACCTATGTCGCCTGCGTCTTTACCAAACCAATCGCGCAAGCCTTCCATTGCTTCGGCGACCACAGCTGCCGGCCAACAAGGCGACGACGACCAGCCCGACCTATCTACTAAGCCACGTTGCCAGCGATGCCGCAAGAGCAAAAAGGGGTGCGACCGTCAGAGACCGTGCGGCCGTTGCCGCGACGCTGGCCTCAGCGCCGACCAATGTATCAGCGAGGACGAAGGCAACGGCAGGAAAGGTCGCTATGGCCGTCACATGGGTGTTCCGCTCAAGACGACAGACGTTCCAGGCCCCCCTACCCTCCTTCCCGCCGCTCCTATCTCGGCTCCCATCGCAGCCGGTGACAAGAACAAGAAGCGCAAGCGATAGGATGATCATTTGATTTACATACACCTACCTGTGCATTCAACCGCGATCATATAAGGCGACTCGAACTTTGCCTTCTTTGGTCACTTTCACTTATAGTCTGAGGACTAAATCTATCAGCACTGGCCACGCGAATTATATGGCTGGTCAATTATATCAGCGACTATTTCGCTACACAACGCAACATAATATTACACTACACTATCGCCCAAACTCGCCTAAATATGGTGTATGCGTTTCCGCCTACTAGTGCATAACTAGGCGATATGGGATGAGGGAACGGATGGTGGGATACTGTCTTGTTTCCCATCACCGGGGTTATATTCCCATTGGGAGGAGAGGCGTAAAGGAAACGGTTATTTCTAATATGAGCCACAAGGCCGTCACACTCCTTTCACCGAATATGGTACGCCTGGAACGATTATCTTTGCGAGGGGAGGCATCTGCGAATTGGCGTTGGATCATAACTTGCTTGTCGCTTCATCATTTGCAACACTGTCCGCCTTTGCTAAAAAGAGAGAAAAAAAATACTTGGCCGAGTCACAAAATCCGAACTTTGGAAAAATCCCAAGTGTGTTTCAGAAGAGAGCAGATGAGAAGACAAGCAAGAAGGAACTAAAAATTTCGGTGTGTGGCAGGGTGTGCTGCTTAAAGGCGAGGGATATACATGGCTCAGACGCCCGAGCGGTCAGTTGGTAGCAGGGCGTCGGAAGGCTAGGCTAAGGGAATGCGCGTACGGGGTGGGAAATTGCTGTTGAAAGGGTTGTCCTGCTTCTCCTATATTTTTGTGTGGTTGCTATCTGTTGTGCAGCTTTTCCTCTTTTTTTTTGCATTATGTGTTTTTACCACCTTTTCCTTGCAACTCTTCCTTTATCGCTACTTGGCGAGAATGAACACTAGGTATCATGAAAAACACTAGTCGCAAATATAAACGATGCTCATAAACGGCGGTGTGCCTCACGATGCGTCGGAGTGATTAGTACTGGCATACCTACATCGGCGAAAGTTGAGAGTAGCTAGATGTAAGGGAGTGTGGCGCATTCAAGTTAGGGCTGTATTCGAGTCTCCAACTTATCGTCAGGCATCATAACACATTTTTCCATCGGACCCGTGTCTCACCTCCTCGTGGTTCACCTCGTGGTCCCTCGTGGTCAAAGGAGAAGCCGGACCAGAATGTTCAGGGAGGGAAAAAATCCCTACATACATAAAACTAAAGCGGCGTCGTTCTACAACTAAAAATAAGAAAAACCCCAGAAGGAAGCTAAAATTTCCCCAGTCCGAAGCCCCTCATTGGCGGGCGCGTCCGGCAGTTACCGCCCAGTTTAAGAAACTCCCGGGCAGCCGGGGACGTGTGACGTTGAGTTAAACTAGATCGGTGATGCGCTAAGCCGAGTCTGGATTAGCCATGCCACCTACCTGGTGGGCTTACCGTCTTGGCGCTAGATTTACGGATGGAGAAGAGAGAAAAGAAGAGGCTCGGGCCATAAAATGGCACGTGCACACCCTCTTCTTCCTCAACTCACATAAATCGCACACAACTTCCTCACCGTCGCCCACTTATCCCTCATTCTCCACCCATCTCTTTCGATTTCTTCGTCTCCCGCCTCCTACGTCTCCAGTCTTCAGTCCCCAGAGATGGCGAATGTCACATCGCCGACATCCTTCTTGGGATGGATACACCCACATGGGACGAAGAGAGAGAGAGAGAAGAGAGGAGAAAGAAAAATGAAGAGGGTTTCTGCCTTCTGCCCACCTACCTAGGGCCAGAGGAAAAGAGACCCAGCATATACCGTATTCCCTATCGAGTTATTGCTAGCAAGTGGAGAGAAGAGAAGGATGGATCGAAAAGAATCCAGATTGCTTACCGTCTTTCACCGTCGCCGTTTTTCTTACCTGTTCTTCCTCCAGTCGGTGCGCTTTCGGTAATGAGCTGCGAAGCTAGACACACATCTCGTGATATTGTGCAATGCGCATTCGCCTTCGAGTCACGTTGGGGTGAGATAAAAAGAGACAAAATCCCGAAGGCTCCGTGCGGCCTGCTAGCCAGCCAAGACGCGCAAGCTTCCGGTTCGCTACCAGTGCCTGCTAGGTGCGTCGCAAAGATCCGCGAACGTCTTCTTCATAAAGAAACGTGGGTTGGAAATGAGCCGGGGGATGGGGAAAACAGAAGATGGTGGGAGGGGGGAGAAGGGCACACTTGCGCGACGCCAGCAAAGTGTTTGGCTAGGCCTCGAAAGAGTGTCGATGCGCTTAACTCCACATGGAAATTCCATGACAAGCTCCCGCAGCCGTTAACGGACCTCTTGTGGCCCGGCCCGGGCTGGGCTCTCCCCCCTTGGGCCCTGCCTACGACAGCAACGACACCGTGGCAGCAGTCGTTGAGGTTTCTGGTAGGTAATTGTGTTCCGTTGCGGCAGCGATGAAAGAAGGTGAGATGGAGGACCTCGATGGCCCCCGATGGGTATGTATATGAAAGGTGCCGGCTCGTGGTGAGTAGCAATGGTGATGAAGCGTAGTGGTATAGTTCTTTCAGTCTCGCAATAGCTGGTGCTCCTCGCTCGAGCTTTTAGATATCTTATCAACCAGCCCTATCTTCTTTTATACTTGCCTATCATGGTCCTAGCTCACGACGACAAGAAGCCCCAGCATGCGGTGACTGTCACACCTCTGTCCCAGAGCGATGGGTCGCTCCCTCACATTGATGACGGTGAGGCGGCTGCACCGGGGTTAGGCGACGGCAGTACTGGTGATGGTGGTGATGGTTGTGAATACTATCCAGACGGCGGCGCTGTCGCCTGGCGGCAAGTCGTAGCTGGCCACTTCATCAACGCCATGACGGGCGGATACGGCGCGGCTTTCGGTGTGTACCAGCTCTACTATACCGAGTCGCTCCATCTCCCCTCGGCGCAAATATCATGGATCGGCTCCGTCCAGATCTTTCTCAACAACATCATGTGCACGGTAGCCGGCCGCCTCTCCGACATGGGATACGCGCGGGAGACCGTGCTGGTCGGCTCCACGATCGCGCTGCTGGGTACGTTCATGACCAGCCTCGCAACCGAGTACTGGCAGATCTTCCTCGCCCAGGGCGTCTGTACCGGCATCGGCTTGGGCCTGATGTACATGCCGACCGTCACGATCCTCGCGTCGTACTTCAAAGAGAGGCGCGCTCTGGCGCTGGCGATCTCCTCGGCCGGCACGGGAACGGGCAGTATAATCTTTCCCGCCGTCGTCCAGTACCTGATACCGCGTATCGGATTCCCATGGGCCGTCCGCTGCGCGGGCTTCGTCGCGCTGTTCATAATCGCCCTCGCGAACCTGTTTATGAAGCCTCGCCTCGTGGCGGCGAAGAAGAAGGCCGGGTCCCTGGTGGACTGGACCGCGTTCCGGGAGCCGCCGTATGTGATCTTCGTCACGGGGGCGTTTCTGCTCTACTGGGCGCTGTATTTCGGGTATTTCTACGTAAGTCACTTACCTACTCCATCCATCATGTATCAACCTTATTTAGCTCTCTGGCTCTAACACTCCAGCGAACAGATCAACGCATACGCCATCTCATTCGCCTCCTTCACACCCACCTCCGCCGTCTCCCTCCTGCTCATCACAAACGCGGTCGGCATCCCCGCGCGGCCCCTCGTCGGCTGGGTCGCCGACGCCTGGCTCGGACCCCTCAACACGTTCGTGCTAACCATCGTGTCGCTGGCCGTTACGTTTCTCGCCTGGATCGCCATCGCCACGCCGCCCACCATGTACGCCTTCGCCGTGCTCTTCGGGTTCACCAACGCGGCGGCCACGAGCGCGTTCGCGGCCGCGCTGGCCGGACCTAAGTCTGGCCTCTCGAAAGATCCGGCTAAGATGGGAACTCGATTTGGCATGTGCTGTACCATTTTGGGGTTCGCGACGGTGTCGGGGCCGCCGACGGCGGGGGTTATAATTGATTATTGTGGCGGGAGGTATGTCTGGGCGCAGGTTTGGGCTGGGCTGGTGACGTTCGCGGGGGCGGCGACGGTGGCGGTTGCGCGGTGCTGGGTTAGCGGGGCTAAGGTCAAGGTTAAGATCTAGTTGGCTCGTATTGGTATTAATGGTGATGAGACATGAAATTGGTTTAAATGATGTCTAGCTTCGAGGGGAAATCTTAATATGTCACGGTAATACGGGTTGGTGTCCGGCTAACGGCGGAGAGAAAAGAAAAGGGGTAAAAAGCGGGAGGGAATGAGTTACGAACGTTACGAACTCTTGCTACTTTATCTAATATTCGTACTGTCATTACCTAGTAATAAGTTTAATTCTAATATTGGGCTCTATATCATTTTGAAAATGTTTATCGTCGCGGAAAGCGGGTGTAACTGCAAAGTTGTCGGATGCATATAAGACGGACATACAGTCGAGATGTTGGTAATCGCTCTGCCAATTCAGCCAACGGTCCTTACATCTATGCATATAAAATGATCTGACAACGTGATACTATTTCAGATGCGATTGGCTCAGCCTGGGATGTGTAAAGCTCCCCAACAAACCTCAAATCCCTGTTACCGGTTCGAAGAGACGATGACTGCATGGCCAGACTTCGTGTAACAAATTCATCTATCTAAAGCGATGCTGTTCGCTCTCATAGCTTTCACTTTCGCAATGGCTCACATATTAAGAGAGCAACAGATTTGATCATTCGCTTATTAACACACTAAATAGTAGGTAATCAAATACAAGAGAATGATTGATGGAAAAAATATTCTGGATCTATTAATTTATAAACATTGTATAAACGACGGCATTTACCTGCCATGCCGGTTCTTGACCTACTTGCGATAGGGCCGAGTGCATGTGTATGTGATGCATCGGTACGTAGTACTCCATGTAACATCGGATAGAGTTGTGTAAGTATCTAAGCACAATTGCGATTAATTATACGATAGATATAAGACGTTATATAGCTTCGCTAATGACGAATGCAACTTGTCTATCGCCGGTGGCGATTCACGGGGCTTTGAGAAACACACTACAAGACGCTCTAGGTCGTCTCTTATATATACTTACCTAGTTCTACTTATATTATACGGAAGCTTTAAAACTTCTGATCTAGATTAGTGTTTATGCAACCGTAATCCTTCTGCACGTTGGGTGAGCACCGCATCGCGACCTACATACTACAGCGGGCAGAGTAGCACTGCGTGACGCACCTCTCCCATGCAAGCCTTCGCCCATTTGACGACAATTGAGCCGCTAATGCAACGAGTCTCGGAACAAAAGCTGACGTATCCCGTTCGCGAGGCGGAACTCCTAGGAAGGTAGGTAGGTAAGATAGGTCAGCGATTATGCTGTGTGTGTTGAGAAGCAGTGCGATGAGCAATGATCAGAGAGTTTTCTAGGTGGTCTTCGTGTTTTCGTAGTCGTCACAGTAAAATACCACGTGCTGATGAACGCCAAGCACGAAAATCAGATAATCGGGTATTGAGACTGGTAGTTTTTGGGAAATATTTACCCATTATCATATCACCTAAGGTCATCGCAAAAAAAGGGAAGCTATATATATTAACTCATACACATTTATACTCGCTAGTTAGGTGATAGTATCAAACTAATATATCCAGGAGCTTAATCTGATCATGAAGGAATCAAACACGTTTATTGGATTTTGAATTCACGCCGAGCGACTGGTTGAAGATTCTGATCGGTGTGGCTTTTGTGGCGTATGTAGGCTGGCAGCTGGCTGGTAAGCCGGTAGAGGCCATATCCCTGCTCATGTAGCCTGGGTAAGCTTGGTAAGGTGGCACGCTGGATGGGGTAATCCCTATAACCATTGGCTTGTCTATCTGCCTATCCGGGGAAAATGTGGGACGTGAGCCACCAAAACGGGCGGGGGTCCAACTCAGTCTTATCTTTCTTCTTTACCGAGTTCCATCCGGAGTTTTTCACTTCGCGGCTCCATCAATCATCTCGACTTCTACATATCAACCACTTTATAATACATATGAAGGGTCCTCGTTCCGGACTGGCGATAATGGCAGCCATATACGTAAACTGCATTAAAGCACGCCTGGCCTGCATACTGGCCACCCTACCGCCACCTTATTCTGCTGACAAGTAGAACGGGGCTCCATCCGTGCCGCCAACAGGCATCGTAGTAATATACATCATCTGTCGTGGTTGGTAGCATGGTTGCCAGGTGACACCAAGCACACCCGCCAAGGCTCGAGCAAACGCGAGCGTTTATGATTTGAGCGGCCTGTTAGCAAGGATCGTAGTCTACTGGCCCAGTCTTCACCGGCGCCACTACTTCCACTATTCCCACTGCCAGACGGGCAAACAGGATGAATGCGACGCACAAAATGTCGGTCGTATTTCTACGTCCGTCAGCCGCAGCTAGGCTTTCGTTAGTCTATAGACGGTTCAACGGGGAGACGACGACTCATGTAATAGTTAACTAAACAGTTGTTCTACCTAGTTGAAACTTGGTTTTAGCACGCGAATCCTCTGCCGAAGACTGCGGAGAAAGATCTAAGAAAAAAAAGGACCAGGCCAAGCCGTTTAGGACCAACCATTTCGCGGGGTAGCGTAGGTCAGCGACCAGGGCTGCTGAGTAGGCGAGGTAGGTAAGACATCGCCTTTTGCCAAGTAGAGTTGAATATCCGTCTAGGCAAAGCCGGGGTGTTTAGTCGTTGATTCAATCAGATCCCTTCGCTGATTTGCCGGAAATGCAACGAACCAGGGTCTGGCCCTCTTTCGTCTACTCCAAACCGCTGGAAACTGGCCCAGAACGGGAATCCATGACCGGGCTTAACCCCGGCGTGTCCCCATTACAAGTCCAACCCTGCAGATCGCCCTCTATAAACAGGTCAAGACGTCCATCGAGGCTGGCTGCTTTCTTGGTTACGTTCTCGGCGTCTTTCTCTCCTTCCTCAACCTCGTTGTCTGCCTCGCACAATTCACCATGGCCGCCATTCGAAGCCTACACGAGAAAAGCGACTCGGAGCAACCCGAAGCGGTCGTGCTCGAGACCAAGAGCGAGGGTTCCTCTGAGGCGCTCAGTTGGACTACGGAAGAAGAGACTGCCGTACGCAGGAAGTTGGACTGGCAGTTGGTGCCTACCGTGACCGTTTTATATCTCCTTTGCTTCCTTGATCGGTACGATTATACCTACCTAAGTCATTCTGTCGCCTTGTCTGGTGCTTATTGTTTTCTAGGATAAACATTGGAAATGCCCGTATTCAGGGAATGGAACAGGAGCTGGACCTCTATGGATACCGTTTCAACATCGCAACGAGCATCTTCTACATCGTCTACCTGACGGTTGAGGTGCCCTCTAACATCTTACTCAAGCGTATCGGCCCGCGATTCTACCTCCCCGGTCTCGTCGTCGGATTCGGCGCCGTGTCCGTAGCCACTGCTTTCGTAAAGACCTTCGACCAGCTATGCGCCGTCCGTGCTCTGTTGGGTATCTTCGAAGGTGGAACCATGCCTGGCTTGGCCTTCTTCCTCAGCTCATTTTACAAGAGAGAAGAGCTATACTTCAGAATCGGTATCTACGTCTCGGCCGCGTCGACCGCCGGCGCCTTTGGTGGATTGTTAGCTGCAGGTCTCTCGCAAATCCCCGAGTGGGGAATCGCCGGTTCGATGCTGCACACGTGGCGCAACATCTTCTTCTTCGAGGGCCTGCTCACCATAATCGTCGCGATGCTCGCGCCCTTGATCCTGCCGCAGAGCCCCGAGACGTCGAGCGTCCTCAACGACCGCGAGAAGTGGATCGCCGCCGAACGGATGCGCCTCGAGCACAAGTCGCACCCCAACGAGAAGGTGCAGCTCCGCCACGTCAAGCTCGCCCTCTCCAACATCAACAACTACATCTGCGCCGCCGGCTTCTTCGCCATCAACATCACGGTGCAAGGTCTTTCGGTGTTCATGCCGACGATTCTTAAGGAATTGGGCTACCAGTCGCTGACGGCCCAGTACTACACCGTCCCCGTGTACGCCGCCGCGTCGATCATCGCCATCGCCGTCGGCCTGCTCAGCGACAAGACGCGCATGCGCGGGTTGTATCTTGCTATCTTCACGTTCCTCGGCATGGCCGGCTTCGCCATGCTGCGCTGGGGCCAGGGCAGCCAGGTCAAGTACGCCGCCGTCTACCTGTGCGCCGTCGGCGCCTTCCCCGGCGGCCCGGGTTTCCTGTCATGGGGCCTCAACAACTCGGCCGGCCCCGCCGTGCGCGCTGTTACGGGAGGCTGGATCGTCACGTTGGGTACTATGGGCGGCATTCTCGCCGTCTGGGCGTACTTGCCGAACGACGGGCCCTCGTACCCGATTGGCCATACGATTAACTTCGCCGCGCAGGTTTTCGTGCTGTTTTTGGCGTCGTTTGGGATTTATTACTGTGTGCGCGAGAACCGCATACGCGCGCGCGGCGGGCGTGATGAGAGGTTGGTTGGGTTGACGGAGGAGGAGAAGGCGGATTTGGGGTATAGACACCCCGAGTTTAGGTACATTGCGTGATTTGGTATTTGCGATCTATGGGACATGGAATTGGGGACTTAGAGAGATATATGGTACGGCTTGGCTTGGATAAACTAAGCTAGGCTAGGTTGATATGATGTACGAAGCTATCGGGGCAGATGTACTTCGTGCTTCGCGCAACAAAGGCATTAGTATCAGTGCCAGATTAGAGGGCTATTGATTTGGATTCAAGAAGCCAGTATACCGCGATCTTAAGCCGTTTTTAGAAATTTTATCCAGAATAGACGACTTGGTATAGATCAATACTGTGTTGCCGTGTTCTGATTTGGCTATATGTATCATGTCTGATGCTGTTTTTCATTCTCGAGCTTCACATCCTCTTCCTTCTACGATGACTCTGCCGCGTATCTCCCGTATCATCGTAGAGGTTTGAGACGAGGAGTGAATGCGATTCTTGTTAGCAAGTGTATACAAATAGCATTATGCCATATAGCTACCAAGCTAGGATCTAGTTTAAGAAATTCGAAGAACGGCGCGTTATTTGCGTGTGCTGGATAGAGTTTACTCTCATAGTTGAGCACCTTGGCCTCGGGCTGGCTTGTAAACGGATATAAGTCTAATTATCATTACCACCATTTAACGGTTACAGGACCACAAACGAGGGCGAAATGCGCAGGAAGGCCGAGTTGGTTCGGTCTAGCGGATATTATACTTAGGACTATCCTTAAAAAGTATAGTTATAAATATCTCTAGGCCCTGGGGTTCGATTCCCTAGGTGGCCAATGCTTTTACCTTTTTTTTTTTTTCTATCCATATTCTTTAGTTATTATTCCTCTTCTACTGTGACTGTCTTTTGACTCATGGCAAGCAATTTGAGGTCGTAGAATCTCGCCCAAGACAAGGTAATCAGGTGCTCCCTCTGTTACTATCTAGCCGGCAAGTTAAAGCCGGAGTGGCACACCCGCTAAAAGGTAAGATCTTTGAATGGCGATGATTCATTGTGGAGGGATATAGCTGTGTCGGGAACTTTAATGTTGAAGGGAGTAAGTGCGCTTGTCGTATAGCTATAACACAAGGTTGCGCATATCGTGACTGCTTGAAGCCTACCTAGGTACACCTGTTGGTAATCAATATGACAGCTTGAGGATGATGTATGACGGTTTCACTATGCGAATTCCTACCAGGTATAGAAACAATAGGGTTATTGCGTGAAGAGTTCCCATCTTGTAGATAGAGGAACGTAGTTACCCACTGAACGGGAAGAACTGCGTGCAGTCCAGTCTTACTCCCTATCTTGAGGGCTCGATCTCCAATAGATAGGGGATATTCGTGCTATCACGAACATCTACTTATCTTGAATGACATCTTGGGGAGGGTTTCTTATTCTAACATCCACAGCCATGATATCAGATGCTGTAATCCTTGTGCTATACTCTTCTGGATGCATAGTAGACTACTCATGTTATTGCTCAGATAATCGTCATTTATATGAACCCAACATTACTATCACCGATATGATATTCATTCCCAACAAAGGACTAATGAACTGTCATTTAGAACTCTCACAATCACCGCATCCTTCGGACGTTAACCTTTCGCCGGCGGCAGTCCAGAACGGCTTCGAGATATGTTACACATATGAACTTTAGAATGTCTTTTGATGTGTCGGATGTAGCCGGCCCAATCACCTGGTTGATCCTCCAGTAGCATCTCTTGACTACCCTTGAGATGAATTTAGCCAGATTATAGTTTCATCGAAGGCCATCCACTACCGCTCAGGGGTTCTAGACGAGGGTACGGGGACGGAGACGGGAGTGAGAGGGGTGGGTTGTCACACACTGACAACTGGATTTCCTAAAAGGGGAGATGGCGAATCGATACAGAAGAGGAAAGCTATGGTCAAGCTGGAATCATACGACAAATCAGACTAAACAGATACGGCCTCCACGATATGGTGGCGACGACGGAGGTACGTGATAAAGCAATTAATCACTGATATTATTATCGATATAGCTACAGTGGGTAGCGGAGGCAGCGAGGCGATCCGATCCTCATGGAACTATCTAAGACACGACATGTGGTAAGTAGGAGGCATTGATGTGCGATGAATAGATAGGGGCAATGAACAAAATTCTAGTTGACGGCGGAATAAGGCAAGTATCAATATCTGGAAATTTAATCTTCATTTAGTCTGTACTAACCTATGATCTATCCTCACCAGCTCGTAACACCTCCTTAATATACCGCAGGGTCTGCGACACCACACGCGCAACACCCTCATTATTCTGCCAGACGTCGTCGTGCTTCCCCTCCAGGTCCTTGATCAGCAAGATCTGCCTCTCATTACCCGAGTCCTTCAGAAGTCGCCGCGCCATCCCCTCCGTCTCAGGCATATCAACTAGTTCATCTTCAGGCGAGTGCGCTAGCACCCACAGTTGATCAGACGCGACGTACGTGCCTGGACACTTCATCGGCGCTGCCGCGTCCCAGCCCGCGGGGTCCCCGAACGCCGATGTCAAGAACCCGGCGTAGTCGCCGTTCACACGGTCGTTGAGCCCGTGGAAATCGTAGATCCCTTCGACACCGCAGAGCGCCGCCGGGAACACGAAGTCGGCGAGTCCATTCAGCTGGTCGCTCCTCCTCGTACCGGTGTCCTTATCGGCCATGATCATCTGATACGCCATCGTAGCGCCAGCCGAGTGCCCCACCAATATGTACTTATCCCCAAACCCAAACCTATCCTGCAGGTAGCGGACAGCAGCGTAGATATCGTCCAGGTGGTCCGGATGCCGGGCGCCGCGGTACCGGTCCGGCGGCGTGGCGGCCGGG